>JAJIBD010027716.1:0-41933 GCA_021461705.1 Cryptotis parvus | reverse complement strand
TGGTCCCCGACAGTGTCAGGACAGAGGTTCTCTTCTACCTCCGAGGACGCTGGGAGAACAGATGAAAACTCACGAGTCCGGTGCAGTTCCAAAAAAGGCTTTTTAATAGTACAAAAGCTCTTCCACAGCACTCCAATATAATGAACAAACTCTAGCTCTGGTCGAAACTCAGACCATACAAAAGAGCCTAAATCTCCCACCAAAGAGAGAGGATCTCACCCGAGCTGAGTCCTACCCAGGAAAAAGGAGCAAAAGGCCAAAGAGCAAAAAGCCAAATGCCAAAAGCGAAGCTAAGAGGCCCAAAGGCGAAAGGTGAAGGGGCCTCAAGTCAGCCCCCTTATATACACCAAAGTAATCCAACCGGGAGGGGCATGTCAACAAAACACTCTAAACAGAGTGTAGTGCCACACCCTATTGCAGGTATAAACAAAGGTTATGCCAAGGACTAATCCTGAGATTATCTCTTATGTAAAACACTGGAGAGAGAGAGGGGCTGATATAAAGTAATACATCTTAACTTCATGAGCTTCATGTAATCTAGATGGTACCCACAAGGTCCTTCTTATTATTATCTGCACCAGGGTGATTCTGAGTATCTTGTTCTCGTGTACTGAAAGGGTCACACTCGCCTGCTTAGAGCAAACTAGTATGATCCTTCCTATAGTCTTCCTATAGTCTCAGCGTAGCCAGGGTAGTAGTCTCCTGGTAAATTCTAACTGTCCCACGTTGGGTGCAGTGGGTATAAAGAGGAGCTGTGCCCAATCTAGAAAACATAGAAGTCTTAGTAGATGTATAAGTCAGAAGTTATTCAATCAAGGTGACTTCTGTAACTGCCACACCCTCTAGCAGTGTTTTCATAGAAGAGAGAGTCTCATTAGAATGAACCTTGACTTAAGTAGATTAAGCTGGGAGTGGGCAAAACAACAAAACTCCCAGAATAGCTAAATCTGTCCTCCAACAAATATGTTTTAATTAAAATGAGTTTTTCAGTCAGTGATATTGTGTAGAATGTATACTTTGTGTATAGCACCTTGGGTTTGCAGCTTTTGTTTGTTCCAGCAGTAGAAGTACATCTATTTCAGTAATTTTAAATTTAATTTTTTACATGTTCTCTCAAGCCCACCTTTGCAGAAGCTACAAAATGGAGCTGTGTACAGCCAATATCCTCTTCTCCTTCAATCTGAATGGAGATTATTATTAAACCATTTTAGGACTTTACCATGCAAAATTATGAGAGAAATCAATGAAGTAAAATGATGAAATGTTCTTGTGCCAGTGTTGGCATCAAAGATTTCTAGACATTGGAGATTTCTGAAGATTAAGCAAAGCAATGTATGTGGAGGACCATACGGGAGAGGGAGTTGGGCTATGAAGAAATTAATAAAACTTTTTTGCAGCTTTTGTTTGTTTCAGAAGAAGTAGCATATCTTCCAGTAATTCTGAAATTAAATTTTGATTGCTGTATTATATTTGTATAATGCCATCATTTTGAGACTAACTTAAGTGAACTCTTATTTTTATTATTATTTTTAATGAAGTTGTATAAATTCACATAAAATAAGTCACAATTATATCATATCTACTTGGAGTAATAGATGATAATATTGCCTATGCAAAAAAATGCATGGATAAGAAAATCCCACTATTTTCATATTTCCTGAGTATTAGAATTACATAGGACTCACATTGGGAGGATGTATTAAAATATACCGACTCTTGGATCTCCTCTTCAATAATTTGATATTGTTCTGTGGGATGATGAATCTAAGAATCTTAGTCAATGTTGATTTTGATTTCTCATATAATTTTTTTAAAATTTTATTTATCTATCTATCTATTTATTTATTTTTGCTTTTTGGGTCACACCCAGCAATGCTCAGAGGACCATATGGGATGCCGGGATTGAACCCAGGTTGGCTACGTGCAAGGCAAACACCCTATCTTCTGTGCTATCACTCTGGCCCCTCCTATAATTTTAATACGGAACGTTTATGAACTTCACTCTGTCACAAGGCTACTAGTAAATCAAACCTCTCCAAACAGTTCTGTGATGTAGGGGCTCCTATAGCTCAATTAAATAAATGTGACCTTAACCACAGTTTTCTGGATAGGTACAAAGAGTTTTCCTTTGGAAATTCTCAGTTGCATTCTTCCTCATCACATTTTCAGGGAATCTTATTTTGCTGTGACTCGTATTGTCCTCTCCTGTTCTTGAAATCTATAGATAAACTAAATAAAATTACTACTTTTTTCCTAGTTATTTACAGAATTGACATTTACCTAAAATGTCCTCCAACATTAACACCAGTTATTAAAACGCATTCACCAGTATCATCTCATCAGCATAATTTTCAACATCTTAATCATAAAAGTTCGGCTGTGAAGTTTGAGGTTTTAATTTGTTTCATTGCACAATTACCAAATTTAAGTCAAGACACGTTTTGCCTGAAGAATATTTGGAAAGAGGTCAGACTTCACTTCATAGAAAGGTCATGAAACACATAAACAACTTGGTTGCCAATTATCAGGTTGCCTATTTTCAAACGATTCAGTGAAAATAGTTATGCTCATCTCCTGTCAGTGCTCACCCAAAGTTAAAGAATTGAATCATAAGACCTTAGGACCCACTCAATTGCTGTGCTAACTTATCATATTCCAACTATTCTAAAGACAACGTTGCTCAGTGTATTCTGCTCCCATTCATGAAATAAAAAAAATGACATAAGAAAAAATAGAAAAGAAAATCACTGAAGTGGAAGTGGCAAAATCATGCAAACAATAATGAAACCAAAGATTCTTTGAATACTCTGGTGAATCATCTGAATAAACCAATTCAGTCTTTTGAATGGAGGTTGTCCTTATAACTTAGTAAACACACACAATAACTGGGGAAAATAGAATTGTATTGACTTGTCTGTTTTAGAGGTGCAGGAGGAAAACCTGGGAGCAGATGTGACCTAGGTTGGATACTATCCTCTGCACCTTCAGTCCTGCTTCTGAGAAATAGTGGTCACATGTTGAATCTGGAGTGGTATTGCATTATCACCTTTAATAGATTTCAGGTATTTGTAATGGGATATTTCACTTGCTTTGACCATAGTCTTTTTAGGGATTAAAAATGTAAAGTTATAGCAACCAATAAACACTGGTAAATAAGCTAAACCCAAAATGCATATTTGAGAAAACTTTCTTTTGGAGATCCATTCAACCAAGTTCCCAATTTGACATTAGAAATATTATCTCTTGCAGAGAATATTAAATTATTGATGGAGGGCTGAAGAGATAGTACAGCAGTCAGATAGCTTTGCATGCAACCAACCTTGTTCCATCTCTGACATCCCATATGGTGTCCTGAGCATTACCAGGAGTAATTCCTTAGTGAAGAGTCTGGAGTAGTTGCTGAGAATCGCTAGGTATAGCTCAAAAAACAAAACAAAATAAAACTGATAAGTTAAAGATTTTTTTAATTAAAAAATAAAAAGTAAACGTTGAAAAGTGTAAAAAATGTAATACCCAAATGATATGTAATTCTTTCTGGTATTTTTTCCTAGCTT
The DNA here is from genome assembly GCA_021461705.1 of Cryptotis parvus. NCBI lineage: Eukaryota > Metazoa > Chordata > Mammalia > Eulipotyphla > Soricidae > Cryptotis > Cryptotis parvus. Next base: position 38,379 of record JAJIBD010027716.1, on the reverse strand, counting down.
AGGTATAAAATGCAGTGTAGAAATTTACAAAGTTTTAAAACTCATTGTTGTAATTATATTTCCACCCAGTATCTGAGGTGTTTTAGTTGTTTTATGAAAAATAATCTTTATAAAGGATGCTAAGAAAAAATATTAATCATCAAGCAGGTTTAGTTCTACTCACTAAGCAAGACATCTTAGTTTCTCAGTTGCCAGTTAAACCAGGATTGATAGAAACATAAAAACTTAGAACAATCTATATCACTATATAGCCCTTAATTCCAAGGGTTGTTTTGTCAATCCAGTTTGGGAAGTAGGACTTGACATCCCAAGTATTCCAAAGAGAATGTTGCTGACAGCGTGTTTTTGTGACTGCACATGCTACCATACGTGTCGGGGAGCTCCGCCAGGGTCCCGACAATGTCGGGAAGCGAGAGTTCCCTTCTACCTCCGGGGCCAGTGGGGAATGGATGAAGACTCAGGAATCCAATGCAGTTTTAAAAAGGGCTTTACTATCACAGGATCCAATATACAATCCAAGAGCAGGGAAAACCTCCGTTGGGTTCCCAGCTAGGCCCCAGCCAGGTGTAGGCCAAGATGGATGCCACCACGTGTTGAGGCCCAACAGAGAATGGAGAGGACGGAGAAGCAAAGCACCAAGGGAAGCCGAAATGGCAAGAGGGGAAAAAGAGAGAGCTTCTTTCTTCTTACAGCTTATTTTATAGCTAGGAATCCCCCAAACTCCCCAGCCCAGCCCATTCTGGGCTGGGTTATCTAGAGATGAAAATAGGAAAATAGCTTTATAGAAATGTAGCAACTTCAGGAGAAAATCTGGTTGTTAACAAGGACCCAGAGCTAATTAAAAGCCTCCTAGCAGAGCTGGGAGAAGCTATAAGCTAAATGTAATTTCCCCTAGCAGGAAGGATCAAATGCCCTCAGGTAATTTCTCCCAGCACCTCACCTAATATCTTGAGCCAAGATCTGCCTGCAATTGCCTTTATATGGTAGAGATGGGGGTTTCTGAGATGGCATGTCTCTGTACCAAAGACTAATACTAATGCCAGTGAAATATTTCTCCAAGCCTTCACAAGAGTCTCGTCTACTTCCCGGTAGTTTTGTATTTTAGTTGCCTTTGAGTTATCAGGGAGCCATGCTTGCTAGCTTGGAGGCAAACAGCATTTCTCTCTGGTCTATTTACTTAGAGATCCAACGTGGCCAGGCAAATATCCTGGTAAGATCTAGCTAGTCCCACGATGATTGTGGTAGCATGAGAGAATATTTATACCAGCCAGTACAGAATACATGGTCAGACAAGACTGCCACATTCAGACTACCCCTATCTATGAAGTGACCTGCAGGAGGCAATCCAGGGCAGATGCAGAGGCCTAGGCTTTTAGGTGCCCTGCAACACATACGCATCTGAGTCTTTGGGTAAGGTCACACATCTTACTTTTCTTAAGTTACTCACCTTTCTTAAGATAAGCATTTGTACAAGCAAGGTTTGGAGCATCTATTCTTAAGAATTACAGAGATGTTTCTGTCAGTATAAAATGTTTTACTAATACAAAATAAGATGAGGAAAACTAGCTAAGCTTGCAACGCTTCAGTAAGCTTTTCAAAGATTAACTTTCACAGTGAAATCTTTATAGATAAAAAGATTAAAACATTTTTATATAAGCTAAAAATGATTCTAATGAAAGGAATCCTGCAGTTTAGCAATTCTGAAAAGAGTGACTGGATTTTCTCAAAAAGAGGATGGAATTTACCTCTATTTGCAAATAGATAGATGTGCTTCTCTTCCATTAAAAACTAGTTCCTGGGAAATGAAGAGAGGATAGTGGGTACGGATATGCCTGGCACACAGCTGACCCTCTGCTCAATCCCCAGCACCCCATATGTTCCCTGAGCCTTCCTGGAGTGATCCCAGAGCATAAAGCCCAAAGTAATTCCTGAGCACTTGCAGTGTGTGACCAAGCTCTGCCCCCTCAAGATAAATGGTTTTCAGTCTTCTCCTTGACTAGAAGACAAAGCTCTGCACCATGCTGTCTTATGTGGCCCTTTGAAACACTCATTAAAAGCATTTGATAACATGAAAAAATACTTATCTCAAAGTAAAAGAGAATAGTAGTGCCCTCTTTTTTATCTTGTGCCCCTTGAGGTGTTGTAGGTGTGGCTGCAGTACCCAGCTGCATCAGCAGGTGGCAGACAGGAGACAGACTTGTCTACACCCAGGGCAGAGCCCTGGAGTGGTTGATAGTCTGACATAGAAAAAGACCCTGGATGGGCCCTGGATGGTTGATAGTCTGACATAGAAAAAGACTAGGCACCCTGGGATGAACCTAGAGCCACAGAAGAGCCTGGCAAGCTACCTGTGGTGTATTCATTATACAATAACAATAGCAAAAACTAAACAGTAACAATAGTGGATCACATTCCCAACAAATGGAGACATTACTGGTGCTCAAGTAAATCGATGAACAATGGGAGGAGAAGTGACAAGTACTTCCTATTCCCAGCACACTTTTTTTAATGATTTGTTTGTTTGCACTTTTTGTTTGTTTGGGAGTCTCACCCATCCGTGTCCAGTGATTACTCCTGGCTCTGTGCTTGGAGGTTGCTCCCAGAGAATCTCAGGATACCATGAGTCAGACACATGTAAGAAAAGAACCTTAACTCTTTCTTAGACTGTCTTTCTGTTCCCACATCTCCTCTTTGAAAGTCAATTTTGCCAAGATTAACAGTGAATGAGGATAAATTATTTTTAAATGATTTCTTATTTTTTTTCTCAGTAGGCTTTTATGATCATTGTATTTTTTATAATTAAAAAAATTTGAAAAATGATGACACCAAAGGCCAGAGTATGGGGTTAGTGTGGGGGGTTAAGGTATTTCCTTGGAAAGTGGCAGATGCCAGTTGAATCCCTAGCACCATGTAGTCTCATGGCATTGTAGCACTGAATGCCCTTGCGTGCTGCTAAATGTGACAGTGGAGTCCTGAGCATTGTCCAGGTGACCCAAGTGATCCTTGAATCAGAAATGTATGCTTAGGTCCTAGCACTGCTGCAGGCTGGGCTAACCTAGAATTGCTGAAAGGAATTCTGGTATACCAGAGCACTGAGTAGGAGCCCCTTCTTCTCTTCTCAAAATGAGAAGACAAAGTGTCATAAAAGAAAAAAAAGACTGAAGATATCCAGGAGAAAATAACCACTGTGGCGGGCTCAGCAGTGAGGACTCAGCTTTTCATCATGGAATTTCAGAAGTTCTTTGGCATAACAAACATATATTTTCACTAAAACATCACGTTGTTAGCTCATTTTGAGGTTGTACTCTAAGGCTTATCCCTGGTTCAGAGTTTGCTCCTAGTAGTACTTGGGAAACTATATGTGGTACCTGGGATCAAACCTGGGTCAACTGCATGCAAGGCAAACCCTGATGCATTGTAGAGTGATTGTATTATCACTTTACCCCCCAAAGTCACATATTTATATGATACATTGACTTGCTTCAATACCTATCACCCATGAGCATTATTATTTAATTTGTAATTCTATAGATATATATACACACATATATGTGTGTACGTGTATATATATGTGTGTAATTATATATATATGATGTATATTCACCGTATATATATATATATATATATATATATATATATATATATACACCACACCTTGCAGAGCTCAACCTAGCAAAAACCAGAAGAACTTGGACCTGTTATATTTGGGGTGCACCCAATGGAATGCAGGAAACAGGCGGTGCCAGGGATCAATCTCAGGGCTTTGCATAGGAAAGACTTATGTTCCACTACTGTGATTATCACCCCAGCTTCCAGCCCCATGCATTATTTTTAATGAGGCACTAAAGAAAAGTTATATGCTGAAATCTTATGGACTATATTAAGTTTTACAAAGCATCTTGCTTATGAATGATGGCTTCTCAAGTAGAAAACAATTTATCTTCTTACATATTTATTTCCCTTTCCACCTTACTTTTTATAAAATGGATTTATTGACTTTTCAGAGTTTATTACTGCTGTAAATCTACTTGTACAAGGAAAATGGAGGCAAAGTTAAAACAGTGTTTTAAGCAGCATAATGTGGATGAAGTGTTTGTATTGACAAAAGGGAACCACCAAACATCTTCATGGTAAGTGAAGCAATAAAGTATCCTTTTCAGGACATTATCTACTTAATCCAATTTTCCTTCGTGTGGATTTGGTAACAGCTCTCTGTGTGGTGGGATTTTCTCGGCACAAACCTTTTGAGTATGTCTCACCATATTATTTCTGAGTGAATACCGAAAATCACACTTAATGCAGTAAACTCTGAAGTGTACAATTTTAGAGAATATTGGCCTTAAAAATGAAATAAACATTGCGTTTAAAACAAAAATATATTTTTTAAACTTTATTTTAACACCATGATTTACAAAGTTGTTTACATACAGTTGTTTCAAGTATTCAGTATTCCAACACCAGTTCCACCACCAATGTGCTGTTACCTCCACCAGAAACCCTCGTTTCCTACCTACTCCCCATGCCTGCTTACTTAGCAGGCAAAATAATATTGCTTATTATAACATATATTTTGAAATGATATTGCTAGCATCATGACCTTTTAGTGAGCTGTTACATGCAGATGGACCTCCTTTTTATTACTTTCATGTATTGAACTTATTAAATATAGTGGGCTTTCTACTCAATTTTTAAACAAAGTTGTTCACGTTAGATTTTTACAAATATTCAATATTCAACTCCAAAACCACCACTATTGCAACTTCCAACCACAATTATTTTGAACTTTCCCAGCCACTACTTAAGCCTGCCCCTTAATTGTTTATTTTATCACTGTATCACTGTCTTCCCGTTCATCTTCGATTTGCTCGAGCGGGCACCAGTAACATCTCCATATGATCTGTCTCATGCAAGTAGAGCCCAAGGGAACCTGCTTGCTCCAAGAACATAAAGAGCCTCAAACCATTCCATCAGGTCATGGGAATGAGGTCTATAATTGTTACTGGTATCTGGCATAACAAATATGACACGGGTAGCTTGCCAGGCTCTGCCGTGTGGGTAGCATACTCCTGTAGTCATCTCAAAATCCAGCATTTATTGATGAACCGCGTGGCCGCAAGTGGCAGTGCGAGCCGGGCTGTGATAGGCTGGTCTGTAGGGTGGAGTTCTGACGAGGGGGAAGTCTGGATGTGGAAAATGGAGGTCCTCATGGAGTGGGGGGTCGCCTGGCTTGTTGTGAGGCTCTGCTGGGGTGGCGGGCCAGGGCTAGAACCTGCCATCCCTCCTGGGCACCTCATGAGCAGCTGGGCACAGTAAGAGCCAGTAGCAGCTCTGCCCCATGTCTGTCTCTGGATCAGCATACCTGGGCCAGATTAAAAAAAGACTGCAGCAGGGTGGATCTCGATGAGCTGGGCTGTGATAGGCTGGTCGGCAGGGGTGGAGTTCTGACGAGGGGGAAGTCTGGATGTGGAAAATGGAGGTCCTCATGGAGTGGGGGGTCGTCTGGCTTGTTGTGAGGCTCTGTTGGGGTGGCGGGCCAGGGCTAGAACCTGCCATCCCTCCCGGGCACCTCATGAGGGGCTGGGCACAGTGAGAGCCAGATTCTTAGATTTATTTTATATTGATTGTTATATCAAATTTGCTAAAAACAGTCAAGAAATGTTTTCTTAGAAGAGTTAATGAGGATAGTTCAATCTCACCATGGAGCCAATGAGTCATTAAGCATGTTGCATAAGAAATCACTGATATGTTGTTATGGGATATGCATTCTGACTACATATTTTGTTATTAGTTGCCTTATAGTTACATCCATTAAATGTGGTGTGCTACATGGTATATCAAAATACTAGAGTTTGAGATGTCATGAGGATGTGGATGCATGCTCCATAACTCCAAAGATTGTAACAGGGTGATAAAGTTGGAGTTTATTTTATAACTGGGTGGTGCCTTTGAAGCATGGGCATGACTAGCTGTTCTTCTGGAAGAATGGGAAGATGGGAAAGGGAGCTCATCTGTGACTCTGTGAAAATCTGGTGATTTAGTTGCAAAACCAGTATACTTGGATTCTTAAATGGATTCTTAAATGGATTAATTCATGGGTAGGGCTTGTCCAAGCAGTGGAGTCCAATTGAGCATGGTGACGATTATGGAGTGTGGAGAATTTTGGCTGTTGTAGCTGTGTTGGGATGGGCTAGACTCAAACCTGCCCTTCTCCTGGGGGTGAGGGGGAGCCTAAAGTCAGTCTGGTGGAGAGCAATTTATGTTTTTCTTAGCTTACTTATAGAACATCTTACTGGGAGCAACTGTGCAAATTGAATGGGAAATTTTAGTCAGAATTTCATTACTTAAAAAGTGTAAGTCAATGAATTGAGTATGCCGCCCACATGGTAGAGACTGGCAAGCTACCCGTGTCGTATTTGATATGCCAAATACCAGTTGCAATTATATACCTCATTCCCATGACCTCATGGAATGGTTTGAGGCTCTTTACATTCCTAGAGCAAGCAGGTCCCTTGGGCTCTACTAGCATGAGACAGGACATATGGAGATGTTACTGGTGCCTGCTCGAGCAAATCAATGATGAACGGAAGACAGTGATACAATGATACAGTGAAGTCAATGAATCAAAGTAGTAAAGGTACTTTTGATTTATCATCACTGACACTGTATCATTGTCTTCCCATTGTTCATCGATTTGCTCGAGTGGGCACCAGTAATGTCTCCGTTTGTTGGGAATGAGGTCCATTATTGCTACTATTTTTGGCATATTGAATACACCACGGGTAGCTTGCCAGGCTCTGCTGTGGCTCTGGGTTCATCCCAGGGGGCCCAGTCTTTTTCTATGTCAGACCATCAACCATGCAGGGTCCATGGGGCAGAGCCCTGGGTGTAGATAAGCTGTCTCCTGTCTGCCACCTGCTAATGCTGCCAGCACCACAGCCACACCTGCAAAATCGAGGGGCAGGGTGGTAGTATAAATGGAACAAAATATTTCTAAGATATGTTTTAAAAGGTAAATATCCTTATTTTAATGCCAACATTACTTTTCATTAGACAAAATAATATTATTTAAAATAAGTGTTACAGAAGAAACACCATCTACAGTTCTATGTTCATTGTAGCACTATTTACAATAGACAGAATCTTGAAACAATCTGAGTGCCAAGAACAGAGGATTGGATGGAAGCTATGGTACATCTACACAATGGAATACAATGCAGCTGTTAGGAAAAATGAAGTAATCAAATTTTCCTTTAAATGGATGGACATGGAGAGCATCATGCTGAGTGAAATTAGTCAAAAGGAGGACAGGTATAGAATGACTTTATTCATTTGTGTGATATAAAGAAATATTATGAGACTAATATCCAAAGTCAGGCAAAACAGGTCAGGAGGACTTGTCAGTGGTTGGATTTTACCACAGTTGTGTGGGAGACAGAGGTTAAGTAAGATAGAGAAGGGACCAGTGTGACAGCACAGTTGGAAATGGTAAACTAGTCTAGAACTGAGTATTGAAAGTAGGTTAAGGGAAATACATGATAACCCTTTAGGCAATGTACTGCAATCCACAATGACCAAAAGAAGAGAGAAAGACACAGACACAAAGAGAGAGAAGAAAGTGTCTGCCATAGAGGTAGGCAGTAGGGGACAGGGAGGGAAACTGGGAACTTTGATATTGGGAAATAAGCACCAGTGAAGTGATGGTGCTGGATACTATATGACTTATACCCAATCAAGAATAGCTTTGTAGTCGTGTATCTCATGATGATATAATATAATTTAAAAAATGGAAATAATTCATAGAATTACTAACAATAGTAAAAAATTAGAACCTAAAATATGAAACAAACAAAAGGAATGTAATATGTACTTACTAAAATGTAATGGTTCATAAACATACTTTCCATATTATATCCATAAAAAGGCAAGAAGTTTAAAACCCAGTAGGGTAAAAAAATAAATAATTCATAAATTCTTTCCATGTGCAATAAAAGGATATTAGAATAGGGTTCAGCCTTGACAGCAAGAGTATAAGCAAAATTCACAAATCAACTGTCACCAACTCAACATCACTTCAAAGGTATAGACAAGAGGAACATTTGTGTACTGTGGATGTGGCTGGGCCACACCTAGCAATACTCAACGACTGTTACTGGAGCTCAGCTTAGAAGTGATTCTGTTGGTGCTTGAAGGACCATATGTGATGGCAAGAATTCAAACAAGGGTCAACAATATATAAGGTGTGTATCTTAACCCCTGCACTATTTCTCCAGACCAAAAGGAACATTTTTGAAAAAAGTTTATTTCTTGTGTAAGGGCCTTCAGATCAGTAGCATGAGAATCTATCTCTGGTGACCAATGAAATATGATTATGTCTAAGGAATAAAGCTATGACAGCAGAGTAAGAGAGGTGTATTTAGGAAGTATTTCTACCCACAAATTTATTGGGACAAAGAATGCTGAGTATTTGCATCAAATCAGACACAGGCCACTATGAGAAGAAGCTGAGATAGTTTTCTTGGATTTTGGAGCTTGACCTGCAGAGCTACTGGAGAAGTGAAGGAATCTCAAAAGAAGCTGATCATTTAGAGAATGATCAATCAAAGTGATATTGACCATATTATTGAGGAAACATCAGTCAATTCCTGAAATATTTTGGCTGCCAACTTGGATAGAGAAGGTTATATCGCTATTACTATTGGTTAGATTCGAGATGCTGCAAAACATTCTGTAATGTTCCGTCCTGAACAAGGAGGAATTATCTAATTAAATCAAGAATCATGGAGAGAATCTTACCCTGGAGCCTGAGGAAGGAGTCTCCAGGGTCTAACTAGAATCAAATGTATGTTCTCAGGAACTATAGGTGAGAAAGTCTCCACGATAGAATAGGAGCCTCCAAGAGCAAGCGCTCACATGTGCCATCAGAGAACAGAGTCTAGGTAACATAGTAGTTGTCAGATCAGGGCTGTCCTAATGCTCCTAATAAAGATGATCAGTGACAGGCCTAGTAAAATGGAGACAAAGGAGCAAATGTGCAATTGAAAGAACAGTCACACCTCTTTTCCCGTGCTTCATCTGGAAGAAAGAACAGAGAACACTAATGACTCACACCCAAAATATTACCCTCACATCACATCCACCTTTCTTCTGATTAATCTTTCTCACTATATCACCAAAATATGAGTAATGGGCATATCCTATAAATATGATAATCTTTTATTATGACTTATTCATGTGACCTTCTATCACTTCAGAATATGGGAATACTAGGTGCCTAATCTATTTTTCCCCTAGATTTTTGTGTCTGTGGCAAGATATGCTGGATAGAAAGAAACTCTATACACTGTCATTAATATGAAACTAAATTTATACTACCATTATTCTAAGTATTGTAATATATTTAACTATGAGATCTTGACTTATCAAGGTCAGGAGTTGAACTTTTATTACCATTATTTAGTATTATTAATCATGGATTCAGGATGATTAATGCTTGGGAAGAAGCAAAAGATAGTCATATATATATATAAGACAATTCCAGTTAATTAAAGTATTTTACCCATAGTTTTTCCTGAAGATTCCTTTCATGTTGATCAAGATACTTATGTTCAAACTCCCTGATGATGAGTCCCTTCCCCTGCTCTTTTATTTTATTATGAGATTCTCATCCATATGGGTCATTTCACTTAATGACGGGGGTGGGGGGGTTGAGGAGAGATTGTGGTTAAATCTTTCCTCTAGGAAAGTTGAAAATGTCATCTTCCCTAGGTCCCCTGACAGCTTTTATGATGAAAAAGGTGCTGCCACAGTTTGAGAAAAATTCAGTGTCCTTCCAAGGCATACATATCTGCCTTGCCAGTCGATCATCCTACAAAGGGCAAAGAGGCCCAGATATGCTAGTGGCAGAATATGGATAGGAAACCTTAGATGCTGACTGAACATCCTTTTATTCTCAGCCCTAAGATCAAAGATAATTCAGCTGAAATTTAGAACTCTGTTTTGTGGGTGCAAATTCTTATAATGATGACCATTATAATTTTCTCTCCAGTGGGCTCTTTATGTATTGTGTTACCTAGCATGTTCAATGAATTCCTTTGTGCTATACAAGATAAAATTTCAGACTGTATTCAGTTCAGTTAATTTCCAGAGCTCATTACTCATAGCTGACACACAATTTTTTAATTTATTTTTAACATCTGTAACAGGTTGGATCACAAAACTGACATTAACACGTTAGAAAATTCTCTATCACCTTGGAGTAGAAAGGTCAGAAAATGTATTTTATTGTTACAAAGTTGAAATTTCTATTTCAGTATATCTTTGCAAGCTGTACAAAAGCCTCAGCGGCTAGCAATCTGAGTCCAGATGAATTCACAGGCTGATATTTTTTAAGATCAGTATAAATAATAATGGCCCACAACTTTCCTTGCACTAGTTTTTCCTTCCAATGTTGGTTGTGGTGGTGTGTTATTTATACAAAGGCAGGGAACGTTCAATGGTATATCATTTGGGTTTCACAATTTAATCAGTCTGTTGTTCTCATATTGGGAGAACTCAAGTACATTTTTAGTAATCATTTTATATTTTATGTATAATGTGGAACACTTTGGAATATATGAAGAAGAGTAAGGGAAATATGAGGAAAGAAAAATGGGATAATATAAAATGAAGAAATTTTTGCAGTTTCTCTGGAATAAATTAGTAACTATACTGGAGAGTTGTAATCAACATGCCAATAAACCTGTTTTTTGTTGCTGCTATGTAGTTATCTGTTATTATACCACCTTTAATGAGATTTTTCTTCCCTTACTAAATGGTTGGATTTGTTTGAACTTGTCTCCATTTCTACTTTATCAGTTCTGACTTTTTATTCTTTTGTTTTACTTCTGCATCTTCTCTTCCTACTCTAAAATATAGCTTCTTGTCTCTATGTATGAATACTTACCCAAAACAAAGACATGGACATTTCAAAAGAAGGAATGTTGTTTCCAAAAAAATGGTTTCATGTCAATAAACTAGTAAATGAGCATATTTGATTTATAATTTAGGTAAATTTCTACAAATGGTCATTTAAAAATAAATTTGGTTAAGGATGTTAGAATGAGGTTTATTTTTTCCTTTAAGGATGAAAGTGAATGAGGCATTAAGGATTATGCTAAGAGATCAGCCAAGAAACTAAAATATATTTTATTGAAACTTTATCTAATCATCATGATTTGCACAGTTGTTCATAACGGTTGTTTCAGGTATTTAACACCAATCTCACTATCAGTGTGACTTTCCCCTCCGCTAATGTCCACCTATTTCCCATGCCTACCCCCTTAGCAGGCACAAAAATAGTTCATTTTATATTTGTTGTTTCAATGACATAATATAGTCTTACATTAATTAATGCCTTTGTAGTGAAGGTTGTTGCTAGAATAGACAGATGACACATTCACGCTGCCTTTCTCAGGTTGCATATGCATACAGACCCTCTGAGGTTGCACATGTTAGCACACTTGCCTGCACTGCTCATTATTTTGGTTGCCCAAACTTGCACTATCCAACCACCTAACAGGCCTGCCTCCTTAGGCACAAAAATAATTTACTTATAAAACATACATAGATCAATAAAAGTCAACTTTGATAATTGTTTTATTTCACAGTGGTGTCACTAAAGTCATTGTCTGCGGATTTACTGATCTGGTTGGTGCCAGCTTGTCGGGTAGCGCTGCTGGGGTCCCCGACAGTGTCGGGAAGTGAGTTCCCTTCTACCTCCGAAGTCGGCAGGGAATGGATGAAGACTCGGGAATCCGATGCAGTTTTAAAAAGGGCTTTACTATCACAGGATCCAATATACAATCCAAGAGCAGGGAAAACCTCCGGACTCTGGGTTCCCAGCTAGGCCCCAGCCAGGTGTAGGCCAAGATGGCTGCCACCACGTGTTGAGGCCCAACAGAGAATGGAGAGGACAGAGAATCAAAACACCAAGGGAAGCCGAAATGGCAAAAGCATGAAAAAAGATAGAGCTTCTTTCTTCTTGCAGCTTATTTTATAGCTAGAAATACGCCAAATCTCCCAGCCCAGCCCATTGTGGGCTGGGCTATCTAGAGATGAAAACAGAAAAATAGCTCTATAGAATGTAGCAACTTCAGGAGACCTTCTGGTTGCTTACAAGGACCCAGAGCCTCCTAGCAGAGCTGGGAGAAGCTATAAGCTAAATGTAACTTCCCTGGCAGGAAGGATCAAATGCCCTCAGGTAATTTCTCCCAGCACCTCACCTAATATCTTGAGCCAAGATCTTCCTGGAAATGCCTTTATAGAGAATAGAAGGGGGTTTCTGAGATGGCATGTCTCTGTACCAAAGACTAATACTAATGCCAGTGAAATATTTCTCCAAGCCTTCACAAGAGTCTCATCTACTTCACGGTAGTTTTGTATTTTAGTTGCCTTTGAGTTATCAGGGAGCCATGCTTGCTTGCTTGGAGGCAAACAGCATTTCTCTCTGGTCTATTTACTTAGAGATCCAATGTGGCCAGGCAAATATACTGGTAAGATCTAATTAGTCCCACGATGCTTGTGGCAGCATGAGAGAATATTTATACCAGCCAGTACAGAATACATGGTCAGATAAGACTGCCACATTCAGACTGTCCCCCTATCTATGAAGTGACTGGCAGGAGGCAATCCAGGGCTAGATGCAGAGGCCTAGGATTTTAGGTGTCCTGCAACACCAGGTGAGCCTTATTTCTCATCACTAAGCTTGGTAGTCTACAAAACTTCATCATCAAATTTGCTATATTCCTACTGGGCTGTCAGTACTATGAAATGAGGTGGTTCTCATGGCTTCAGAGGATGGAATGATTTGGTGGCTTGGCATCTTAATAAGGTTCAGATATGGAACTGGGCAGTTTCTATGCCAGAAGGAACTGCTGGACCTTCTATAATTGGAGTGGTGGGGATCTGGCTGGCCGCATTATGAAAATTACCCAGAGTTCTCAGTCCCAACTCATCTACCTGGGAGATTCAGTGACTTGGAGGAAAGTATCTTTATTTTCCATCCCTACAGAACCATCCTGACCACTTATAGTCGCACACCAGAGGGCAGTAGTTACATTTGCACTAGCTAAAAGTGGCTAGTGGAGAGTTCAAATAAAATAACAAGCCCCAAACTGGAAAGTATAAATCTTGAGGTGTGTGTGTGTGGGGGGGGGGGGTGGAATTATACAATTTACATCAATATTTCTCTTTATTTCAGGACCTGTTCTTATCTGCCATACCTCAATCTCAAGTCACTATGATCACTCCCTAGATTACTCAGTTCAAAACTTTTTTTTTGATATTTCTTATTTGAAATCAAATAGAGAATAAAATAGAAATAAAATCAATCAATTCATGTGAAAATTTGCAAGGAACAAAAATAAAACTACCTTGGTTTATTAATAAGATTAAAAGAAGTCAGCAAAGAACTTGAACAAAATTTATAAAATGTAGAATGGGGATGCTAATTAGGTCAATGAAATTTCACCTTACTTGAAATATGTGATGAATTTGTTCCTCAATCAGGAGAAATGCTCTTGTATTTATTGTTTTGTTTATTTTTTAATATAAAAGGTATTTCAGGATGGCAGGGACTGAAGTAGAGAGGATAAAACATTTTAACCAGTGATTAAAAATCATTAAACCCAAGGACGTATAATACAGAATAGATGAAAATAGATGAAACATTATACATTTTTAAGAATTAATGTACAACAGAAATTTAAAATGGCAGGTCATCGATGCTTGAAAATGCCTGCGGAGGTGCTGGGGAGATAGTACAGTAGGCGGGCACTTGCTTTGCATGTGGCAGAGGCAGCTTTGATCCCTGACACCACATACAGTCCCTTGAGCACTGCCAGGACTGACCCCTATGCACAGAGCTAGGAGTAAACCATGAGCACTGCTCAGTGCAATAAAGAAAAAATAAAGCAAGAAAACAGGAAGAAAGGAGGGGACGGAGGAGAGGAGGGAGAGAAAAGAAAATGTCTGTGGATCCTGTTTCTAGCATTTGAAATGAAAGAATAGTAAAAGTAACATTTGAATCACTTGTCTTCCCGTTGTTCATCCATTTGCTTGAGTGGGCACCAGTAACATCTCCATTTGACCCTGTTCTCGTACTAGTATAGCCCAAGGGCCTCTGCTCACTCCAGGAAAATGAAGAGCCTCAAACCATTCCTTCAGTTAATGGGAATGAGGTCTATTATTATTATTACTGGTTTTGGCATATCAAATACTACACTGGTAGCTTGCCAGGCTCTGCCCTGTGGGCACTCAAAGTTTTTTCATTTATGACCACACAGAAACTGGGAGAGCTGGCAGCAGCTCCATAGCATTTACTTACTATAAGTAGCAGATACTACTCACTATTTAACAGTAAAAATTGTAGTAAAAGTACATAGAAGAAAATATGAGGGACTATGGTTAGAAAGAACCTAGACAGAACTGTTTTCAAAATCATGCAAATCCACAAGTAAGAGGATGGTATGTTCATGCAATAATTGAAATTATCTGGAGTTAACGAAATTGACATGAGGGAGCTACATTCAGGTGCTACTCGTAGCTGGGGCATGAGGACTATGTGTGGTGCTGGAGATCTAAGCCAGCGGAGCTGTGTTCAAGTCATGAGCCTCGCCTGTTGTGATATTTCCCCAACACCAGAAATGAACTTTGACCTGGAAAATACGTTAGAAAAGAGGGGATATATACTGACTTCTGGAATATTTCATAAAATTAATCACATGACACATTTCCTGGTAAGTTTTATAAATGTAGTCAAGAAAATACTCTTGACTTTATGAAATGAAGATGTGTTTATTGTTGCACATTGGAAAGAGAGTATACCACAATTTCTTGGTAAATGCATATTCAGAGCTTAAATTGATAGAACTTAATTTTATTTGGAAATTATTGGAGGCTGTTTTCACCCCAGCAGTAAACATCTGGGTAACTCCTGGCTTAAGAAAAAGACACTAAAATAATACTGTTGAACACAGCCTGGTGTATCAGAGGACAAGGAAGAGAGCTAAATGAGATGAGTGTGCTATTTACAGAAGTATAAAAGAGTTTGTTGGTATTTGACAAAGGAGAATAAAAAGCTTCTCTAACATAAGAAAGGAATTAAACTCTACAAAGAAGAAAGTCTATTTACATTTGCTAAGTTAAAGTATATATATTTGTGCGTATAAAATGATTTTGTTTATAATTATTCTCAAAATATGTTTATTATTATTTTCAAGGTATATTTTTTGATACTCAGTAGTAATAGAGTTATTCATTTAGGATATATGTGTATGTATACATATATATTTTTAGGTTAGATGTGCCTGTAAATATATATGTATACATACACGTATATATGTATCACTTCACTTGTATCACTTGTCTTCCTGTTGTTCATCCATTTGCTCGAGCAGGTGTCAGTAGGTCTCCATTCGTTGGGAAATGAGGTCTATTATTGTTACTGTTTTGGGCATAATGAATACACCATGGGTAGCTTGCCAGGCCCTGCAGTGGCTCTGGGCTCATCCCAGGGGGCCCAGGCTCTAACACAGCATTAAAACAAATGGGAGCAGGAGCAACAGCACACCGGGAGGGCATTTGCCTTGCACACAGCCAACCCACAGCACAGAGGAGGGCATTTGCCTTGCACACAGCAGACCCGAACTCAATCCCAGCATCCCATACAATCCACTGATGCCAGGAGTAAATCCTGAGTGCAAAGCCAGGAGTAACCCCTGCTTATCACCAAGTGTGACCCAAAAACCAAAATAAAAAATAAAACAAATCACTGGGGTCTAGAAAGACAGTACAGAGATTGAGTCACTTGCCTGGTACAGTGGCTAGCTAAGCCTCATGTGATCCCCAGAACTCCACATAATGCCCTGAGCTCCCTCAGAGCCATTGCTGAGCAGAGCTCCCAGGGCAAGACCTGCACACAGCCATGTGTGGCCCAAGTCCACACCCCTAAAACAGTCTTACCGCGATGGACTTTACATACAACATACCACCCAGACATTTCATTATTGGGCCAGAGAGATGGTACGATGGGCACCTGTGCTGAAAACAACCAAACTGGGTTCAATCTCCAGCATCCAATATAGTCTGAGTACCAGAGAAGTGACCCCTGAGTGCAAAGCCGGGTAAGCCAAGAGCACCCGGGGTCTGGCCCAAAACCAAAACCAAAAAAGTATGTAACTCTATGGTCTTGAGTAAAATCCCAGAGCACTGCAACCATCTTGACTTCAGAACATTTTCATTTCCCAGCAAGTCCCAAAGGGTAAACACCCATCACTCTGTCCCCACCCCTCATCCAAAGTAAAGCTACTCCTTTTTGTTTTGTTTTTCTTTTAAAAATAAAGATATTTTATATTAAGAAAAGATTATTCAAGAAAAAGGAATCACAATATGGAAAATTGAAGATCAGCTTTTAATATTATTAAATAAAATTAGAGTGCACAACTAGACAAGTCTGGATGAATGATTAAGTATGAAATTCTGCAGTTGCTTCTATTGAAAGGATAATAATCTGTATTCTACCATTGCTCAGTAAGGGGTCATTCTCGATATTATTTAGTGTTACAGGACACCTAAGAGCATCTGCATCTGCCCTGGATTGTCTCCTGCAGGTCACTTCATAGATAGGCGGGCTGTTTAAATGTGGTAGTTTATCTGACCATGTATTCTGTACTGGCTGGTATAAATATTCTCTCATGCTACCACAATCATCTTGGGACTAGCTAGATCTTACCAGCATATATGCCTGACCACATTGGATCCCTAAGTAATTAGACCATAGAGAAATGCTGTTTGCCTCCAAGCGAGCAAGCATGGCTCCCTGAAAACTCAAAGGCAACTAAAATACAAAACTATCATGAAGTAAAGATGAGACTGTTGTGAAGCCTTGGAGAAATATTTCACTGGCATAAGTATAGTCTTTGGTACAGAGGCATGCCATCTCAGAAACCCCCTTCTCTACCCTACAGAGGCATTTCCTGGCAGATCTTGGCTAGGCGACATTAGCATCTAAAAGGGCCTAGGTGAGGTCAGGGGATCAATTACCTGAGGGCATTTCACCCTGCCTGCTTCCCATAAAAGTGGGAGGTCTGAGTTGCAGGGAGATAAAAACCTGCCTGTTTCCTCTCTCTGTTTTCAGCCTCTTTTTGTGGGTTCTCTCTCTTCTTGGGTGGCTCTCCCTCTTTCTGCTGGAGCTTTGTCTTTGTCTCCTCTCTACAGAGCCTTAACACATGGTGGCCACCAACTTGGCCTACAGGTGGCCCGGGTCCTAGCTGGGAATCTTAAGCACAGGGTTTTTCCTATTGCTGATTTGTATACTTGAACCTGTGATAAGTAAAGCATTTTAAAGCCACAGTTTCTCTAGCCAGTCCTCTGTTCTCGGGCATTTAGGTTGTTTCCAGATTCTAGCTATAGTGAATAGTGCAGAGATGAATAAAGAAGTACAGGTAGTGTTTCTGCTATGTGTTTTTCGGTCTCTCGGGTATATTCCCAGGAGTGCTATTGCTGGATCAAATGGGATCTCAATATCTAGTTTTCGGAGGAATGCCCATATTGTTTTTCCAAAAAGGGCTAGACCAGTCGGCACTCCCACCAGCAGTGGATGAGAGTTCCTTTTTCCCTACATCCACGCCAGCACCGGTTGTTCTTGCTGTTCTGGATGTGTGCCAGTGTCTGTGGTGTGAGATGGTACCTCATTGTTGTTTTGATTTGCATCTCCTTGATAAAGAAACTGTGGTTGATCTACACTATGGAATACCATGCAGCTGTCAGAAAAGACAAAATTGTGAAATTTACCTGCAAATGGATGGACATGGAGACTATCATACTGAGTGAAATTAGTCAGAAGGAAAAGTACAGTTATAGAATGACTGCATTCATTAATAGGATATAAATAGATACCAGTGTTTAGTAAGTGTGGGAAATGGTAATGGCAGATTAAAACTCACCATTGAATATACACAAAGAGACTTAAGTGATAAACTCTAAATATCTGCAGGGCTAACCACAACATGTAAAAGAAGAGGGAGAGAGATGCAGAGACAGAGAGAGAGAAAGAGAGGAAATGGGGCTACCTGCTATTGAGGCAGCCTGGGGGGTAGGCAGGAGGTGGTGGGGTACATTGGTGGTAGAAATGGGGCACTGGTGGAGGGATGGGTGCTGGAATACTGTATTACCAAGAACCAATTATGAACACCTTTGTAATTGTATGTCTCATGGTGGTTTAATAAAAAATTTTTTTTAAAAAAACTCCTCGGATTCCTGTGTCTTTCTCAGTCCACTGGCCGCCGATTCCCTGGGGCAAAAGGGGATCCCTGACCCTGCTCCCAGATTTTGTGCTGGCTGCCACAGCGTTTTCCACATCAGGACTTCCCTCTCGTCACAGGTCCACCCAGCAGACCAGACTATCACAGCCCAGATCATCGACACCCACCCTGCAGCAGTTTTTTTTTTTCAATCCGGCCAAGGTATGCTGAACCAGAGACTCTCAGACATGGGGCAGAGCTGCTACTTGCTCTCCCTGTGCCCAGCCACTCATGAGGTGCCCGGGAGGCATGGTGGGTTCTAGCCCTGGCCTGCCACCCCAGCAGAGCCTCACAACAAGCCAGACGACACCCCCTCCCTTCATGGAGCCCGCCATTTTCCACATCCGGACTTCCCTCTCGTCACAACTCCACCCAGCAGACCAGACTATCACAGCTATCAGCCACACGGTTCATCAATAAATGCTTTATTTAGAGGTGACTACAAGAGTATGCCACCCGCATGGCAAGCCTGGCAAGCTGCTCGTGTAGTGTTTGATATGCCAAATACCAGTAGCATTTATATTAGGTCATTCCTGTGATCTAATATAATGGTTTGAGGCTCTTTATGTTCCTGGAGCAAGCGGATGCCTTTGGGTTTTACTAGCTTGAGACAGGACATATGGAGATATTACTGGTGCCTGCTCTAGCAAATAGATGATTAACGGGAAGATAGTTATAGATAGTGCCACAGCGTTTCCCGCAATTTAGGAAGATTAATAGATGATCTTCTCATCATCAGGAGCAGAAATTACCTAGACAAGTTTAACTTAGAGGAAAATAGCAGAGATTAGGGAAACTTAAGTGATTCCAACAATAAGTTGTGAATATGTAAAAGAAAGAATTTGGAGGTCAAAGAAGAGTGAAAGAAATGACTATTGGACAAATATTTGGGGTAAAAGAATACAGAGGTAAAAATGTTTTATAGTGTGGTATACCAGTTGTTTTAGATTGGAATATTTGGGAAATTGGGAGATCATGAAAACTTCGGGAGATTCCAGGAATTCGGAAGGAATAGAGTTCCCAGAGTTGGAGAAGAAATAGATGCCTGTAAAGTCACTCTGAAATATTGCTAACGTTCCTCAGATCAACTTGATGATGAATACAAAGCTAGCACTATTAAACGTCTTCACCAGAATCATTTCTTTCTTTTTTGAGGTTATTATGATCACCTTATTTTAATGTTTTTTTGGAAATATTTTTCTGATTTTTGCATTTGAACTTTTTATTTTTTTTTTATTTTTTTATTTTTAAAATTACAAAGATATACAATTAAAAAGTTCATATTTGGGTTTGGTCAAACAGTGTTGCAGCACCCATCCCGCCACCAGTGCCCATCTCCCACCACCAACGTCCCCAGCCCTGCTCCATGGCAGGTTCTTGATTTCTTCCATTTCTCTCTTTTTCTTTTCTTCCCCTCCAGACCATGGATTACAGAACATACATTAAAGGGTTGTCATGTGTATCTTTTGCCTGTATTTAATGCTCAGTTCTAGGTTGGCATTAGTACCCTCAACAATTGTTAGCACACTGTTCCATTTCTGTCTTACCTAGCCTCTGAATCCCACACATTTGTGATAATTTCCACCTTTGACAGGACCTCCTGATATATGTTTCACTTGACCTTGGATATTGGTATCATAATATGTACCTATATATTTATGTTATGCAGATAAATGCAGTCATTCTGTTCTGTCTCTCTCCTTCTGGCTAATTTCGCCAACATAATCTTCCCATGTCCATCCATTTGTAGGCAAATTTTATAACTCTTTTCCTAACAGCTGCATAGTATTCCATTGTGTGATGTACCAAAGCTTTTTATCCAGTTCGATTTTCGGGCACTCTGGTTGCTTCCAGATTCTGGCATTGTGGATGCTGCATGAACATAAAAGTAGGGATGGTGTTTCCGCGCATTTTTGGCTTCCCAGAGTAGATTCCCAGGAGTGGTATGGCTAGGTCAAATGGGAGTTCAATTTCTAGTCTTTGGAGGAAAGTCCATATTGTTTTCCAGAAAGGCTGTACCAGCCGGCACAGAATCCTTTCTTGAAATCCTGTCATTCTCATGTCCTGAAACTTAATTTCCCATGTTTGCTAATTTCTCAGCTCACACACAATTTCTTATGATGTTCTAATATAAGTTGGATTACTTGCTTACTTGCTAGGCCTGGGTTTTTGTATTGTAATTGGAAATTGTTTTTCTCTTTCCTACAATCCTTGTGAATATGTTTATGGCAATGATCTCTTGTATAAGCATAAAAGATAGCCAGGCAGTGCAGTTGTGAGTTATTTGGCTCCAAATTATTTATTCCTGGATTTCCATCATATTTTCCAACTATAAGCCTCAGTACTGTTTAGATTGAATCTAATTCCTCACCTCCATAGAGGGTCCTCTATGAAGGACTAAATGGTATCAGAAAAAGAGTTCATCCATGGCTTTGTTTTTTATTTATTTATTTATTTATTTATTTATTTGCTTTTTTGGGTCACACCCAGCAATGCTCAGGGTTTGCTCCTGGCTCTTTGCTCAGGAATCACTCCTGGTAGTGCTTGGGGACGATATGGGATGCCAGGGATCAAACCTGGGTCAGCCACATGCAAGGTAAACACCCTACCCACTGTGCTATCACTCCGACCCCTTACCCATGGCTTTGAAACAGAACAACTTTTTAGAGTCAGATGTGCTCTGACCCAAAGTTTAGAGCAAAGTAGTGAATTGCCTTGCAGCAGTGAATTGCCTTGCAGCCAGAGCAGAGTACTTAAAGCACTGTTGCTGGATATAGGACCCTGAGGGGGATTGGATTGATCAAACTGTCAAGGTGAGCATAGTTGGGATCATATGACCTGATCTCACCAGAAAGGATTACCCTATGGGTTTAATCCTGGGTGTATGTAGATTTATGACTGTCTCTCTTACTGTGTTTATACAAAATAACTAGAAATTTTATTGAAATGATTTTTTTACTAGGCTATGAGAGGAAAAGAAATGCTCTGCCTTATAGGGCCTTAATAACCCTAGGAAGCAGGGACTTAGCCTCATGGATATTTTGCACTGATAAGAGGAAGCCGGATTCTACCTCATTATTTCAGGAATGATCATATACCTTTGGTTATGCCCTGTCCCCGCCTCTGCATAAGATTTATCTCTTGCAGTTTTGGGGTCAGAGAGTGTGTGTGTCAAAGTGTGTGTGGAGGTCAGTGTGGAATGGAGTTGGAAGAAGTAAAGTCTTGTATTTTTGAATTTTCTAGAATGTGCTTTTTTGGTCTTTGTTCATCAACCAGAGGAGATGGTTGCTGGCCCTGAACGTGATCAGGGAACCCGACAGTCTTGTGATAGCTTCCTCAGTTACCACATAAATTTGTCTTTTCTAATAGATCCTTTGGTGGGAAAACCAAAAAAGGTGTTTTCTAGGGATACTAGAAGCCACTCTAATTCTATTGGGGAATAAATCCTCTGATAAAGTAAACTGTCTTAGGGAGCAATGTTAAAGAACATTTAATATTGAAGAATACAATTTACTAACTAACATGTGCTTCCTAAGCCCCTTCTATATTCACTATTTTCACAGTGGCAAGAAGTGGCATGATGGTCTATATTAGAGCTTAATTATTGAGTATCACTGTATCACTGTCTTCCCATTCATCATCGATTTGCTCGAGCAGGCACCAGTAACATCTCCATATGTCCTGTCTCATGCTAGTAGAGCCCAAAGGGCATTTGCTTGCTCCAGGAACATAAAGAAACCATTGCTCAAACCATTGCATCAGGTTATGGGAATGTGGTATATAATTGTTACTGGTATTTGGCATATCAAATACAACACGGAAGGCTTGCCAGGCTCTGCCATGCGGGTGGCATACTCCTGTAGTCACCTCTAAATCCAGCATTTATTGATGAACCGCGCAGGCCGCAAGTGGCCCCGCAAGCTGGGTTGTAATAGGCTCTTCTGCTGGGTGGAGTTCTGATGAGAGGGAAGTCCGGATGTGTAAAATGGTGGCCCTCATGGAGTGGGGGATCGTCTGGCTTGTTGTGAGGCTCTGCTGGGGTGGCGGGCCAGGGCTAGAACCCGCCATCCCTCCCGGTGCCTCCGTGAGTAAATAATCTAAATCAAGTCTCACTATTGCCCCACATATATAGGCGTTATAAGTTGTTATAAGAGGAGACAAATTTAATTTGGGAAAGTTTCTTTTTATGATAAATGGTGAAATAGCACACACAAAACTGTAATTAGCCAGAATCAATTACATTGAAGAAAGTGGAAAAAGGGAATAATTGAATAATTTTATCTTTTAAGTTGTAGGAGTGTAGAAGTTAAACTTTTATGACTAGAAAAATATTATGTGACTTGATAGATGTTAGCTAAACTAGTTATTGTCATAGTTTTGCAATATGTCATGTTATTTTGTTATAAGTTTTAGACTAATTCAATATTGTATGTCACTTATTACTAAACCTCACAAATAAAAAAATAAGCATAAATTTTCCTCTTTTCTTCATTGACAACCTAACCTGCCTTGATTTGCAAGTGACATGCTAACAAAACCCAACATCTGAGCTCAGTGATAGGAAGAAGTAAAATGGAACGGTCAAAACATACTCCACCCTCCCCTCACCTCACCCCCCCATTCTTTACTCTCTTAGTCTTGCTGAACACCTGACTTCTTAATATTCTGGAGGTAATTTAGCAGCTGAGATCTCTCTTTGTAAAGGATGATTATTCATTTGTTATTTATGGCTGTCCAGCAACACCAACACTGCATCCTTCTTCCACACATTGCTGCCAAGTTCCTGTCACTTCATTTTGATTTATTCCACAGTTGTATTTTTCCTAAAATATATAGGGATTCTATCCCCACCATTAGTAGTTATTTTTACACATAATTCACTGTCATAAAGAAACACAAGAACAATAGCCAGATTTTCCCTTTAAAACAGGAAATTATTTTAATTTTAAAGAAAATGCTAAAAATAATTAGGCATAATTATTACTAAACCAAAAAGGTATGGTGAAAATGAGATGACTCATACCTACTTAAATTTGAATCACCATTGTGGTATCTTAGATATTTGTCTTTACTTGATAGAAAGTGTAGACATAACACAGTACCTGATTTTAGTTCCCAACTGAGTTTCTGCCTCTGAGGTACACTCTATGGTTACTGAGAGTGTCTTTGGTTGAACTTATTCCCAGCCATAAACCTTACCAGGTACAATTTCCTTGACATTCAGAGCTACACCTGCATCCCTCAACTTCAAAACACTCATAATTGCAATTCAAATGATTGATATCAGCAGAGAATCTTGCTCCCATCCCTTTTTTTGAAAATGTTGAAAAGTTGTACTGGAGAGATAATATAGAAGGTAGGGTACTTGCCTTGTGCACAATGACTCAGGTTCCATGCCATGAACACTAATGCAGGTCCAGGAGTAAACCATGAGCAGGGCAGCTGGATGTAGCCCCAAAACAAGCAAACTAAGGTTAAAAAGTTAACTTCAGAGATAAGTTTCACCATGAGAGCATAGTGAAAAGACATGGTAGCCAGAATATATCTATAAGTATCACTGTATCACTGTCTTCCCGTTCATCATTAATTTGCTCGAGCGGACCCCATAACATCTCCATATGCCCTGTCTCATGCTAGTAGAGCCCAAGGGCATCTGCTTGCTCCAGGAACATAAAGAGCCTCAATCCATTCTGAATGAGGTCTATAATTGTTACTGGTATTTAGCATATCAAATACAACACGGGTAGCTTGCCAGGCTCTGCCGTGCAGGTAGCATACTCTTGTAGTCATCTCTAAGTCCAGCATTTATTGATGAACCGCACTGCCGCAAGCGGCTGCACAAGCCAGGCTGTGATAGGCTGGTCTGCTGGGTGGAGTTCTGACGAGAGGGAAGTCCGGATGTGGAAAATGGAGGCCCTCATGGAGTGGGGGATCATCTGGCTTGTTGCAAGGCTCTGCTGGGGTGGTGGACCAGGGCTAGAACCCGCCATCCCTCCTGGGCGCCTCGTGAGCGGCTGGGCACAGGGAGAGCCAGTAGCAGCTCTGCCCCATGTCTGTGAGTCCCTGCTATAAGTATATATTTTATATAACACTAAACCATCCAATATATGTCTAAAACCTGTTAATGTGACAAGATTAAGAATCAAAAATAAGAATCAAAAAAGAACTAGCAACCAATTAGTGGCTAGCCGCTGCAACTTTTTCTCAGAGAGAAAATTAAAGTAAACTTATTGACAGTCATCTCTATATCTTAGAAATAAGCAGTCTTTTCCTCTTATTAGATTTTTGACTATAGCTTCAAGATTAGGGGTCAAATAATACTGTGTAAAGATTAAAATGTTTATCTGAATATGTGATGAATTATGCAATGTCCTGAAATTAAAATCCATCATCTTTATTTACATTGGTAATTCTGTCATTTTATAATTTTATACCTAAAATTCTTCAATGAATATAGAGTATGACTTGGCAAAAGGAAAAGAAAGAGTGCCAATAAAAATATCAGTCAATATTTTGGAAATAGCAATGAGTGATAGTGATTTTGGTGTACATTGATTATTTTCCAGGAGTAATGACTATATAATTTATCAGCAGCACAGAGAAAATGATCTGGATTTTCTGGACGTTGTGTCTAAATGCTTCAACCTATCCAGAGAGAAGAGAAAGTTTTCATTCAAATCATGTGATAAGATTGATCTAGGAAAAATGAAATTGATCTAGTTATGAGAAATATTTTCTCAGCTTTCAGTGGACACAATGCTTTCAGTTGAGAAGAAATGAAAATGTCCTCCATGTATAAGCTATTGATTTCAGTTTTTCAACTAGAATTGTTATCACTTACATCTAGCAGAGTCTTCTATAAAGATCCTACACAGAAATGTTTTTGCTTTTCTGTTTATCTATTAGTGCTCTGCAGATTTCAGCATAATAATTAAACCAAAGCAGTATTTTCTCCTAATGTGTCTGTACAAGTTAGAATTCAAATGTATATTTAAATTAATCTGCATCTTGAAATAGAAACATATTGTCTGGACAGTTTCTTCACAGCTTCTTAAATACGCATTTGGCAAATATTTTTACTGCCTCTTAACTCTTGTTGCATTTGCATATTATAAATGAGTGAGGCCTGGTCTATTGAGAAATGTTATTCCCTTCTTCCTTTTTTATCCTGAATACTGTCTTATATCAGTAACAATGTTCTGCTCCAAAGGAAAAGTCTTAAATTATGTAGTGAAAAGATAAAAAAAAATTAGTTTGGGAAATGTAAATGTTTCTATATGATTTGCTATAAATCTGGTCCAGTTGTGCATGAAAATGCAATGTATCATCTGTAATTATTATGCCAGTTGGAGGTTTGATCACAATAGCAGACAGCCAGGCTATGAAACAACAAGCACTTGACATTTTAAACGGTCCTGCCATTATAGCTCTGACATTTCATTTTTTATATCCTTCCCAAAAAATGAAATGATGAATGGATTTCTTGATGGTTAGAACTTTTTTTAAAGTTTGGGGGTTCTATATCACAGGCCTTTTATTAGTACATCTGTCATTGCAAACCAAAGCTTTCTTATGGAAACAGTGGCAATGGCCCTTAAAGAGCAGATGTGAGACGTCTTTATGCAAAAACTTTCCCTAATTATGCTTCATAGACAAATTTGAGTTAAAAACTCAGGATTGAAACTGTAGAATCGGATTCTTTTCATCTCAGAGTCACTGATATGGATAAGAAGATGATAGAAGAGGTAGTACAAATAGATGTATAAATAATAAATGTATAATAAATAGAAGTAGTAAATATAAAAATAATAGAAGTATAAATAGAAGAGGTAGTAGATGATCACTGTCACTGTCTTCCCGTTCATCATCGATTTGCTCGGGTGGGCACCAGTAACATCTCCATATGACCTGTCTCATGCAAGTAGAGCCCAAGGGCACCTGCTTGCTCCAGGAACATAAAGAGCCTCAAAACCATTCCATCAGGTCTTGGGAATGAGGTCTATAATTGTTACTGGCATCTGGCATATCAAATATGACACGGGTAGCTTGCCAGGCTCTGCCGTGCAGGTAGCATACTCTTGTAGTCAACTCAAAATCCAGCATTTATTGATGAACCACGCAGCCGCTGTGATAGGGCTGTGATAGGTTGGTCTGCTGGGTGGAGTTCTGACAAGGGGGAAGTCCAGATGTGGAAAATGGAGGTCCTCATGGAGTCGGGGGTCGTCTGGCTTGTTGTGAGGCTCTGCTGGGGTGGCGGGCCAGGGCTAGAACCTGCCATCCCTCCCGGGCGCCTCATGAGCAGCTGGGCACAGTGAGTGCCAGTAGCAGCTCTGCCCCATGTCAAAAAGAATATAGAATGCTTGTGGCCAGAGAGATAGCCCAACGCGTAGGGCGTTTGCCTTGCATGTGGCCAGCCTGCGCTGGCCGGGGTTCGATCCCCCAGCATCCCATATGGTCCCCGAGCACCGCCAGGAGCAATTCCTGAGTGCAGAGCCAGGACTAACCCCTGAGCATCTCCGGCTGTGACCCAAAAAAGCAAAAAAAAAAAAAAAAAAAGAATATAGAATACTGAAACCACTGTATTGTGAACAGCTCTGTAAATCATTGTGCTTAAATAAAGTTAAAAAATTTAAAAAAGAGGAGGGCCAGAGCGATAGCACAGTAGGTAGGGTGTTTGCTCTGTACACAGCTGACCCGGGTTCAATCCCCTGGCATCCCATATGGTCCCTCGAGCACTGCCAAGGTAATTCCCGAGCAAAGAGCCAGGAGTAACCCCTGAACATCACTGGGTGTGACACAAAAAAAAAAAAAAAAAAAAAAAAAAAGAAAGAAAAAAGAAAGAAAGAAAGAAAGAAAGAAAGAAAGAAAGAAAAGATAAACTCTACCTGTCTTGTGTACTGCATAGATATTTACCTGTCTTTTGCGTGTGATTACAGTTTTTATGCCCCTTTTATGCAAAAGTAGACAATAGATGGTAGTAAAATGAAATATAAAAGGAGATACAGAAGTTAAAGACAAAGTGGAGATGAAGAGATAGGTGATATAGTAATATAGATGGGGAAGCAATACTCTGGGGTTTTAAATGATTTTGTGACTCATTCACTAGGAACTAAAAATATGTCAGAAAAAATTGAAAATAAAATGATTACACTTAAATAAGGTAAGTGGGCAAGTAAATCATTGTAGTTATATGCCACAAAGTTCTACTCATTTTCCTCAGTGTGTGATGGTGTATATGGGGATGGAGGGGTGGGGAAATCACTGCAACTCTGTGCTTTCTAACAATAGACATGAGAAAGGAGAACAACATTACAGTATTGCTCCAGCAGTAACATCAGCAGAGGCAGGTAATTTCACTCCCCCCATCCCCACATTCCTCAGGGTCATTTCTACAGAAAACAAAACTTAGCTCCCATTTTTGAAGCACCTGTGTTCCAATAACCTCAGCTACTGCAGTAGGTTTCCCCATCCAAGAAAGGAGGCTACTTCTTGCTCTTAGTATTTCTGTTTATTCTGCCTTTTCAATTGCTGTGTGTATCCTCTGAAGTCATTTTAGCTTATTTCTAATATTAAATTCTCTCTGATAAAATAATTAATGAGCCTTTTTGTCTCCTTAACAATATCCTCACTCTTATGGGATGCTGGCTGAAGGATCAATTCCCTTTGGGAAGAAGGAACATCCCATATTTATTTTTTCCTGTAGTTACAAAGCACTCTTGAATTTAATAATTTGGCTCTTATCCCCACTTTTATGTCTGGTACCTAGCACTCAAAGAAGTGATTACATATTTCAAGAGTTACCACCCTGTGGGTTTCTCTAGAACTCTCTTCATCTTATGCTAAGAGGGGTATGTTGGCTACAGGCACAGATGCCTATAGAACTCAAGTCCAGTCTCACAGAGCAAAGCAGGGGAACGAGTTTGGAGCTGAAAGCTTACAGTTCTTTATTATCAACCAGCACCAGTGAAATAGGTTGAGTGAGCCAAGAAGAACTTAGGACACCTTATTCCATAGGCTGCCATATTAAGAGCATTGAAACTCTGCTTTACCCTAAACTCTACCTTCCAGTTCACACTTTCAACTTTGTAGTTCTTGATTATCTTCCTCAGTTTCCAATAACATAGTTAATACCTGAAATCCTTCTCTAACTTTCACCCCTCTGGAATCAGGCCTTGTTCACCTAGTCAAGCCAGATTTGGCTTTAGAGTTTCTCTGAATGCTACCTTTTATTTTCCCATCAGAAACATATCAGAGTCCAAAGGCATTAATACAGATATTAAGGTGATTACTTTGCATATGATTGGCTGCAGATTGATTCTGAGCTAATCAATCTGCCAGGTATAGCCCTAGAATGCCCAAAGTCCCATGGAATAG
The DNA here is from genome assembly GCA_021461705.1 of Cryptotis parvus. Lineage (NCBI taxonomy): Eukaryota > Metazoa > Chordata > Mammalia > Eulipotyphla > Soricidae > Cryptotis > Cryptotis parvus. Next base: position 9,667 of record JAJIBD010027716.1, on the reverse strand, counting down.
CCCTGATAAACCCTGACAATCCCAGCCCTAACATTTATATCCTTAGTCTGAGTATCCAAGAATTGTAGAGTAGAACTTTGCACTGAGTACCAGTCATGAGTCCCTCCAAAATAAAATTCAAAAAATAATGCCCTCACCTTTAAAGAAGGATAGAACCACATGACTCATTTTGTAAATAATTGAAGATACACTGTAAAGAAAAGTAGGAAGTCAGCAGGTAGAGATGAGCTCTTCCTTCATCGGAGCTTTGGCTCTTTGTGGCAGAGACATGCCATTAGGAGAAATGTCTTCTGCTATGAAACTGCTATTTAAAGTAGAAGAGTTGGTTGAGGGGTCAAAAAATGGCTTTAGTGAGGCATGCATACACCTCCATTTTTCTTTCCAAAATATATTGGATTATTGAAATAAATGATAAAGTGCGGTTTGTTTAAAATTAAATATATGACTAAGAGGCAAATTAAGAGGCCTAAAGGAAGGGTTAGTGCATTAAAGCAATGACATAAGTGCTAAGAGCCTGCCTGCTCTGCTCCAACTCACCCCATTTATACTGGAATAACCTTTAAAAATGAAAATGAAATACAGAGAAGTTCTGACATTTAAAGCCAAGCTAGACTCTTGAGCTTGCTGAAGAAATCTAAATCATTAAAACTATGTGGACAGGGAATAGCTTTTTTAATACCCATTTTCCCTGGGGACAACTGTGGCAAAATTGGACATTCAAATGAAACCCAGAGTACACAAGGTTTATCAGTAAGATGACTGCCAAAACTGAGAAAAGCATTTAGGGAGGCAAATTACATAGTGGAAAAGCACTGACTAAAACTGAGATTTGGATTCTTCTGGCCAAATAAGTTGCAAGCTACTTTCATCCTGAGTCAAGATCTCCTCAGCTGTCCATTGAGTGGGCCAATCTTTAAAGTCCCCTTTTTTTTAAGTTATCACACAAGCTTTTTGTATACATGTTTGGTATGTCTATATAAAAATTCCATTCTAGGATACCATGAACACTTTACCGTGAAGGAAATGATGTCATATGTATCCAGCACGGCAGAGCCTGGCAAGCTACCCATGTCGTATTTGATATGCTAAAAACCAGTAACAATTATAGACCTCATTCCCATAGCCTGACGGAATGGTCTGAGGCTCTTTGTGTTCCTGGAGCGAGCAGATGCCCTTAGGCTACCCTAGCTCAACAGGATGTATGGAGATGTTACTGGTGCCTGCTCAAGCAGATTGATGAACAACAGGGAGACAAATGATACAAATGATACAAGTGATGTATTTCAAAAGGTTAATTGCTTAGGAAATAGTTAATAAAGAAATTTGGACATTAATGGTAAGAATTGTACACTGGTAAAGGGACAGGTTTGCAAAATATAACTGATAGCCTAATAACCACCTCCATGCTGGCAACCCTGGAAGACAGACACACCAGACCCACAGCTCCATTGGCATGTGGCGGATCAGGTCCTTCCCAGGATCTTTCACATTTGTACACCCTATACATTTCTAGGCAAGTTCTAGCCATGGCCCATCATCCCAGTGAGCCTAGCAAGAAGCCAGAGGAACCTCCACACCATGAAGTCAGTCATTCTCAACATCCAGACTCCACAGCTCTTCAGAGCTCTAGCCTAGAGAAAACCTGATCTTTCCCCGTTGAGTTTCATCAGTAAATCCTCGAGATGAGAGTCTTCTACTGGAGAGTATACCACTTACATGGCAGAGCCTGGCAAGCTACCCGTGTTTTATTCGATATACCAAAACCAGGAACAATTATGGACCTCATTCCCATGCCCTGAAGGAATGGTTTGAGGCTCTTCCTGTTCCTGGAGCAAACAGACGCCCTTGGGCTACAGTTGCTTGCAACAGGATGTATAGAGATGTTACTGGTACCCACTCAAGCAAATTGATGAATAGCGGGAAGACAAGTGATACAAGTGATACAAGTTACACCTAATAATGAATAACTTTGTAATGGTGTGTCTTACTGTGACTCACTGAAAAAAAGACAAAAGCAAATAAAGAGACTTTCTATTTAATACAATTTACAAGAAGCCAAGATTCTTTTATTACTATTACTAGGTTTTTGGTTTGGGGGTCACAACTGGTGATGCTTGGAAAGCTCCTCTCAGCTTGGTGCTTGGGAGGCAGTCCTGGAAGAGCTCAGGTACTATGTGGGGATGGAGATCGAGTCTGGGTTTTCTATACAAGTAGTTACTAGTTCCCTGACTACATCTCCATTGAGTCCACCAAATTTGTGTAGGCTGGAATTTCACGTTGTGACTTTTATTCCCTACCCCTCATTCACAATACTATCTATTGTGTTTAGAATATGTTACAAAGAAGTCACCTGAAAATGTTTTTCAAAATAAAATAATAAATCCCTGGAATTCATGTTGATTGATACCCTGTGCAGAAATCACAGCCATTCATATCTCTTCTTTCTACACCATCCTGATAATTGTCCTGGAAATAATCAGAGGTCATCTGTAGTGCGCTTCTATCACTGATCACTTTATAACATTGGAGTACATGGAGATCTGTATAGAAACAAGCTCTTGAGGGATAGCAAAAAGGTTATAGACTTTCATGCATGCAGTCTCATTAAATCTAATCTCCATCACTTACTAACCATGTTGCCCGTGATAACTTATTTCACCTTAACTAGTCTGACTTTCCACATCCTTAAAATGAAAATTAAAATATTCCATGAAAGGGAAGGAAAAGAGAAAGAGAGAGAAAGGGAAAGAAATAAGGAACCTGCCATGGAGGCAGGCTAGAGGAGGAGGGAGGGAATCTGGGACTTTGGTGGTGGGGAAATGGGTACTGGTGGAGGGATGGGTGCTGGAACACTGTATGACTGAAAACCAAATATGAACATCTTATGAACAAATTTGTAATTGTATATCTCATGGTGGTATAATAAAAATACTTTAAAATTCCGTGGAACAGTAGAAACACCATCTGCAATCCTATGTTCACAGCAGTGTTATGATTGTCTAGAGAGAAGAGATATGTTCTGGATATTCAGAAGAGCCAGAATCTGGAAATGACCAGAATGCCTGAGAATAGACCACTAGATAAAGAAACTGTGGTACATCTACTCAATGGAATACTATGAAGCTGTCAGAAAAAACAAAATTGTGAAATGTCCCTATAAATGGATGGACATGGAGAGGATCATCACTATCACTATCACTATCATCCCGTTCATCATCTATTTGCTAGAGTGGGCACCAGTAATATCTCCATTTGTCCTGTCTCATGTTAGTAGAACCCAAAGGCATCCGCTTGCTCCAGGAACATAAAGAGCCTCAAACCATTATATTAGGTCATGGGAATGGCCTAATATAAATGTTACTGGTATTTGGCATATCAAACACTACACGAGCAGCTTGCCAGGCTTGCCATGCGGGTGGCATACTCTTGTAGTCACCTCTAAATAAAGCATTTATTGATGAACCGTGCGGCCGCTTAGCGGCCATGAGAGCCAGGGGCTGTGATAGTCTGGTATGCTGGGTGGAGTTGTGACAAGAGGGAAGTCCGATGTGGGAAATGGCGGCCCCATGGAGTATGGGGGGTCGTCTGGCTTGTTGTGAGGCTCTGCTAGGGTGGCAGGCCAGGGCTAGAACCCGCCATGCCTCCTGGGCACCTCATGAGCGGCTGGGCACAGGGAGAGCAAGTAGCAGCTCTGCCCTATGCCTGAGAGTCTCTGGTTCAGCATACCTGGGCCGGATTGAAAAAAAAAACTGCTGCAGGGTGGGTGTCGATGATCTGGGCTGTGATAGTCTGGTCTGCTGGGTGGAGTGTGACAAGAGGGAAGTCCGATGTGGAATATAGCGGCCCCCATGGAGTAGGGGGGTCTGGCTTTGTTGTGGGGCTCTGCTAGGGGTGGCAGGCCAGGGCTAGAACCCGCCATGCCTCCTGGGCACCTCATGAGCGGCTGGGCACAGGGAGAGCAAGTAGCAGCTCTGCCCCATGTCTGAGAGTCTCTGGTTCAGCATACCTGGGCCGGATTGAAAAAAAAAACTGCTGCAGGGTGGGTGTCGATGATCTGGGCTGTGATCATCAGATATCAGACTGGTCTGCTGCATGACAGGTTCTAGCCCTGGCCTGCCACCACAGCAGAGCCAGACGACAAGCCAGACGACCCCCCCGACTCCATGGGGGCCACCGTTTTTCACATCCGAACTTCTTTCTGCGTCACAACTCCACACAGGAGAGGATCATGCTAAGTGAAATTAGCCTTAGGGAAAATGACAGATATAGAGTGACTGCATTTATTTGTGGGATATAAAAACAAAATAGTATGTACAATATCCAAAGCCAGGTAAATATGGATCAGGAGGACTTGTCAGTGGGTGGAATCTCCATTTGTCTCCCACACACCGCAAGTGTGTGGGAGTCAGAGGTTAGGTAAGACAGAGAAGGGAACAAAGTGCTAATAATTGTTGGAAATGATAATACCACCTAGAACTGTGCATTTAACATAGGCAAAGGGATATACCTGATAATCTCTAAATGTATTTATTGCAAGCCACAATGTGTATGAGAAGGAGAGAAAGAGAGAGAGAGAGAGAGAGAGAGAGAGAGAGAGAGAGAGAGAGAGAGAGAGGAGAGAGGGCAAAGCGCCTGCCATAGAGGCAGGCTGGGAGGGAGGAATCAGGGATATTGGTGGTGGGAAATGGTAACTGGTGGAGGGATGGGTGCTGGAACACTGTATGACTGAAATACAAACATGAACATCTTTATAGTTGCATATTTCATGGTGGTATTATAAAAATTTTTTAAATAAAAAGCAAACTATAAAATATTCCATGGAGAACCTGGGTATGTGACTAAATATGGTCCCCATGCTTTGTAGATGTGAAGCCAGAGTCTTGTATTTTTCCACACACCAAACATGATATAGCGGCATTACTTTTTATTATCACCAACACCACTGTGTACAGTAAAATTCATAGGTGCCACAACTAAGTATATGGCCTCAGTTATTGTAAAAATTATCACAAAAGAACAAAAAAAAAGAAAGGAAAATAAAGACATTTTGTGGAGTTATTATGAAGTCGACAACATACCTAAGCATGTAGGCAGTGCCTTAGCTGGCTGCTTAGTACATTTTCGTGGCTCTATCTTTCAAAAAAAACTGGCCCCCCCTGGGATGAACCCAGAGCCACGGCAGAACCTGGCAAGCTACCATGGTGTATTCGATAATGCCAAAAACAGAACAATAATGGACCTCATTCCCAATGAACGGAGATGTTACTGGCGCCCACTCTAGCAAATCAATGAACAATGAGAAGACAAGTGATAAGTTAGCTTTTAAACTGTTGAGGGCATCTGGCACATGGAACTAAGGTCACTTTTGTGATAATAATTCATAGCTTGGTAATTGTAAGGAAGTTAGAACTAGCTTTAGACACTTTCATTCCTTAGTGGTATGATTTTCTAACCGCACTTTCATTCCGTGGTGGTTATGATTTTCTAACCATTTTCTAAAACATGCCAGGTACCAGTCTGCCTTAGGGACCTCCCTCTAGCTGTTCTTTTTTGAGTAGGGAGGCTTTTCCAAAATTTCCACATGATTATTCCTTGACTCTTCAAGTTTTTATGTAACTGACATAATCTCAGAAAGCCCTTTCCTGACAACGTGTTTCAAACTCGTAGGTGTCCTGAGGAATGTCAGTGACAAATCACCTGCCTTGATGCCTTAACCAATGAGTTGTATTCTCTGCACCACTCTATAGGGGCAGGTCATAAGCCTGGTCCCAGTGCCATAACAAAAGGGCAGAGTTTTTGGTGCACCACAGCCAAGTGGTACTGAGTACAAATGAAGAGTGTGGCTGCCATGAGCATGTGTGCCTGCTCCTCAACCAAATGTGTTACTTTGGGTCAGGTCATTGGAGCAAAAACTAGCAGTAGGATGGGGAAAATTTTAGTAAGGAAATAAATAAAATACTGTGTAATCACAAATGTCCCTTCCCTTCCACTCTTGTTTTCTTTTTTCTTTTAAAATTTATTCTGTGGTATCTAATATCTTTTACTATTCTATGTTATATGGCCGATGCTGTACAACATACAAAAGTAAAAATGTATTTGCCCTTTAAATGACATTTTAAGCTATATAAAAATTAATTGTGATTAATTATAGAAATTTATATATTGTGGTCATCAACAAATGCTTAGTATTTAAATTGCTATTAAATAACATATCCAGCACTTGACTTCTTTCTTTAGAATGTAAAGTTCACAAAGCAAACAGTTCTGTATCTCAAACACTGAATACGGAGCGTGGACATGGTATGCTCTTAACAAGCATTGGCCAAAAGATGCCAATTGAAAACTTTTTCAGTGATTATATACCTTAATAGCAACATTACTGCTAGACCTCTTTGTTTATCATTTATTTATTTGTGCATTTGTTTGCATGTTTGTTTGTCTATCTATTTATTTTCTTAATACTTTTATCGATATATTACTGGTTTTCAATATAAAATTTTTGGTGTACAGATGTGCACTTCTATACATGCACAAGATTCACCACCACCACCAAACTCCCACTGCCATCTCACTGTTCCTTATCCTCTTCTCCTTTCTCTTTGCCACCATCGTAGTTTTCACTAAGCCTAACATTAGTTTTGTGATAGTTTATCAGTTTGTTTGTATTGGTAATGTATATTCCACACACGAGTGAACCCTTCTAAAGTGAAACCATTTTACTTCCTGACTTATTTGCTTAAAAGATGGCTTCACATTCCATTTTCTTTGTTGCAAAAGGAAAACTTACATCATTTTCAATAGCTGATTAATGGAATTCCATTGTGTATACATACCACAATTACTTTATACAGTCATCTGTTGATGGGCATTTAGGTTGGTTCTTTTTTTATTTTATTATACCACTGTGAGATATACAATTACAAAGAAGTTCATGTTTGGGTTTCACTCTTACAGTGTTCCTGCACCCATCTCTCTACCAGAACACGTTTCCCACCACCATGTCCCCAATTCCCTCCCCCTCTCCTAGCCTGCCACTATGGCAAATTCTTTATCTCTTTTCCCTCTTTCTCTCTCTCTTTCTTTCCCTCTTCCTTCTCTTATACACTGTGGATTTCAATATATACATTTAGAGATTATCATGTGTATCTTTTTGCCTGTATTCAATGCTCAGTTCTAGGCTGGTATTATCACTTTCAACAATTATTAGCACACTGTTCCTTTTCGCCAGTTACCTAACCTACAGAAATTTTGACAAGGAAGAAATTCGAATAGCCAAAATGCATATGAAATAATGTTCATCATCACTAATCATCAGAAATGCAAATCAAAACAACAATGAGATATCATCTCATGCCACAGAGACCGGCACTTATCCCAAAGAGCAAGGACAACAAATGCTGGCATGGATGTGGGGAGAAAGAGACTTGCATCAATTGTTGGTGGGAATGTCAACTGGTACAGGCTTTTGGAAAACAATATGGACAGTACTCCGAAGACTAAAAATTGAGCTTCCCATTGACCTGGGAATATACCCTGGGAATCCAAAATCACACAACAGAAACACCATCTGCACTTTTATTTCATAGCAGCACTATACACAATAGCCAGAATCTGAAAACAGAGTTTCCAAGAACTGATGACTGGATAAAGAGACTTTGGTACATCTGCACAATGGAATACTATGCAGCTTAGAAAAAATGAAGTTATAAAATTTGCCTATAAATGCATGGACATGGAGAGATTCATGTTGAGTGAAATTAGCCAGGAGAAAGACGGATATAGAATGACTGCATTTATTTGCATGATGTAAATATATATATACACATATATATATATATATATATATATATATATATATATATATATATATATATCACTGTCACACTGTGTCACTGTCTTCCCGTTCATCATTGATTTGCTTGAGCGGGCACCAGTAACATCTCCATATGTCCTGTCTCATGCTCGTAAAGCCCAAGGGCATCTGCTTGCTCCAGGAACATAAAAGAGCCTCAAACCATTTCATCAGGTAGGTCATGGGAATGAGGTCAGTTTGTTACTGGTATTTGGCATATCAAATACTACACAGGTAGCTTGCCAGGCTGTGCCGTGAGAGTCGCATACTCTTGTAGTCACCTCTGATCTCCAGCATTTATTGATGAACCGCCCGGCCGCTTGCAGTTCATCAATAAATGATTTTTATATAAATTTTATTTTTTGCCTTTTGGGTCATACCTGGCAATGCTCAGAGGTTACTCCTGGCTTTTTGCCCAGTTATTACTCCTGGTGGGAGCCAGAGTGATAGTCCGGCGGTTAGGGCACTTGCCTGGCATGCAGAGGACCTGGGTTTGGTCCCTGGCATCCCGTATGGTCCCGGAGCACCAGGCAGGCGTGCCTTTGAATACTGGTTGTTGGGGTTCATGTTGGAACCTTGTATATATGGGATTTGAGCATGCCGTGTCATAACTAACTTAGTAAATTACATACTGCGAAAAAATTTTAAGAAAAGGAATTACTCCTGGCGGTGCTCAAGGGACATATGGGATGCTAGGGATTGTACCCAGGTTGGCGCGTGCAAGGCACCGAAAAGAATAAAAAGAATATTTTAATCTTGGGCTTAGAGTGGGTGAGGCTCTTGCCTTGCATGCCAGGCCAACCTGGGTTTGATCCCTGGCCCCCATATGATCCCTGAACCCTGCCAGGAGCAATTTGAACCAAGGATTTGTAAGCCCTGAGCAGTGCTGGGTGTGGTGACCTTCCCCAGCCCCACCCTTCCAAAAGTCTTTTTTACTCTATTTTCCTCCTCTGGGGCCAGACGGATAGTATAGCAGGTAGGACTTGCCTCACATGCAGCCTATGTGGGTCCAATCTCTGGCACACATAGGAGTAACCCCTGAGCACAGATCCAAGCTAAAAAAAAAAAAAAAGAATAATCCCTAAGGACAGTTGGGAGGGCACACTAAGAAAAAAAAACTTTTCCTGTTTTCACAACACTTCATAATGTTTCTTACATGCAGATTTTTGCCCGAGTCTAGAAAACTGGGGAAGGAGTGATTTGGGGTCACTGCATATTAATGTCAGTGCCACAAGAACAAGATGTGAAGGGCCATCACTCCAGGACAGTTGGGGGAGTGGTGCTGAAACAGCTGTGTCTGAACTCTGACTGTGCCCCGACCCCCTCCCCCAAAGATTCGACACCTCCTGGAAGCCACAACCCCGGAGCGAGTTCCTGCGGAGAGCCCTCCTGTCGTCGCCACAGAGCCCAGACCAGGTTGAGGCCTTGTCCCAGGGAGGGACGTGGCAACGCCCAGGAGCTGAAGGAATGTCCAGCTCCGAGCTCAGGAGCTGTGAGGTGCCTCGGCTGGCCCATGCAAGGGCTGCGGTCCACGCCCTTGTCTCTGTTTCTCAGCGAGGAACCTGATGGCCATGGTTGGTATAAGCAGTGGACTTGGCTCTATTGGCCACGACCCACCCTGGTGTGGCTAATGGCCAAGTGGACTTGACCTGAATCCATGCCTTCTCCTCACCTGGTGACTGCAGCGACCCACAAAGCAGGCGCTGACTCAGTTCTTTCCTTCAGACACGCTCCGGGTCACCGTGAAGTCTCCCCAGGACATCACCATCCAGGAGGATGAGCCCATCCGCATGCTGCAGATCGAGGTGCTCCTGT
>JAJIBD010027715.1:0-106615 GCA_021461705.1 Cryptotis parvus | reverse complement strand
TGTCACATGCCCAGTGCTTTGAGAATACAATAGATAAAACCCTAACAGCTGCCTAACTATTTCAAGGGGTAGAAAAGCAAATATTTAAATCTTATGTCTAAATAAGATTTAAAAAGTATTTAAGTAAAGTAAGCAAAAGTACTTAAGTGAGCTGTAGAGATAATACAGTGGGGCAGAGCTCTCACCTTGCATGCACTGACCAGGTTTGGTCCCCAGAATCCCATATGGTCCCCTGAGCAACGCCAGAGTGATCCCTGAGTACTGAACCTACAGTAAGCCCCGAGCACTGCTGGGTATGACCCTAAAACAAAACAATCCCTTTCCCCAATAAACATCAAAGTATTCCCAAATCAAAAAACTCTTGTTGGATTTCAGTTTTGGGGGCCACACCTACGGTGCCTGTATTCGTTCAGACATCACTCTTGGCAGTGCTGGGAGCGTGGGTTGGGATTAAACTGGGGTCAATGACATGAGAAAGGCAAGTACCTTAATCTCTGTACTGTTTTTTCCACCTTACATCCTTTAAGTTTTCAAGATTTCCACTAACAAGGTATCAATCCAGGAATCAGGGTCTGAGAGAGGAGACCCTGTGAAAAAAAATTTAGCAGCTCTTTCCCACGCTTTATGTATCAGTCAGACAAGGATTTGAACAATTTTTCCCTAAAAACTTCCCCATCCTGTCCTTCCCAGCACTCAGGCTCAAGCCCTTCCAGCTTCTCCCACCTTTTCCAGACCCAGCCTGAACCTCATTGAGGGAAAAGCCTGTGATTCTAGGGCATTTCGGTGCAAGTTAAAACGGATTTTCTCAGAAGCTCACTGCCCTGTGTCTTGAAGTCTGAAGGGCCCTTGTCTGGTTTTAGAGGAGCCTCACTCAAACTCTCTAGCCAAACTCAAGCCGTAGCAATGACCGGTTTTTTGTTCAGAACAAAATGAAGCTTGGCAAAGAGGCTGAGCTGAGCGAGTCTTTCAGAGAATCAGACTCACTTTGCATTATAGTTTCTGGCTTTCCTTAAACTGTGGGTTGTGGCTTCCTGTAGGTACATGTACCTGAACGTGAGTGTCATGAGAACATTATGGCAACAATAAAAAAGTTTCCGAACGTACAATGACCAAATGTAACTCAAGATTAACTGCATGCATGACTTTAATACTATTGCCATATATGGGCTGTAACGATCAATATAATTCGTGCCAGCTGAGGGAGTTGGTGGAAAATGAGGGTCTTTGGTGGTGAGAACACACTGGTGCTGGGATTGGTGTTGAATTATGAATCTAACAACTGTATTGTGAAAACCTTTGTACTTTGTAAATCACGGTGTTTAAATAAAAGAATTAAATTAAATTAAAAAAAGATTAACTGCATAAGGTGTTAACTTATTAACTACATTAACTGTATGAGGTGATTCTGGCCATGTTCACCCATGTGGCCTGGAAGTGGAGAAAGCTTAAGAAGGCCGGGGTAGATCAGGGCTGACAAAATGCACGTTTCTGCTGCAGGTAATGGGAAGCCGCCCACACTTCTAGCCAACAGATCCCACCTGCTCACACCATCTTCAGTGCTGAGAGTAGATACAGGCCTGGGCAGTGAAACGGGAAATCAAGAGTCTGTAGGAGCCGAAGCTGCCAACCAGGACGGTGACAGGAACCAGAAATGGAGAAGGGCCAGTCGATGCCCCGACAGGAAATCTGAGTTTGTCGCCTGCCTGGCTGCTGTTAATCTGGAGCTAAGAAGGAACTGCCATGGGGCAGGTGTGGCTGAGAGGAAGGCTCGTGGGTGGACGCTGCCTTCCAGGTCAGCACAGCTGCTCGTGGCTTCAAATAAGATTCGGCACTAAAGAAGGAAATCCTTAGAGGATCGGGGTGCATCAACTCAACTCCGAGGCCAGTTTCCTGAGCACAGGGCAAAACACACACACACACACACACACACACACACACACACACACACACACTCCAATATATAAAAGTGGGAACTTAGTCCTACTAACTTCCTCCCCCTTGGGAGCTTCTTTTCTTTCCTCCTTTCCAATAAACTTTTCTACTTTCCAACTCTGAGTCTGACATCTTTATTATTCAATATTTTTCATTCTTGTTTTTTTGTTTTGCTTTTTTGGGTCACACCCGGTGATGCTCAGGGGTTTCTCTTGGCTCTTCACTCAGGAATTACTCCTGGCAGTGCTTGGGGGACCATATGGGATGCTGGGGATCGAACCCGGGACGGCATGGGCCGGCTGCGTGCAAGGCAAACACCCTACACGCTGGACTAGCCGCTCTGGTCTCAAATATTTGTCATTCTTGAATGAATATTTTCAAGGATGAAAATACTGAAGGACCTGGGACTATCGAAGGACATTTGCCAAGAGCCCAATTTCTATTTGAGAGGATCTGCAGGAAAACCATTATCTTTAATTTCCCTACATTCCCTGTAACACAAAGATCCAGTTTTCCTATAAACCCTCCCAAAAAAGAGCCCTAGTTATCTTAGTCCTCTACTAATTTCCTCCCTACTTGGGGAGGACTTTTCTTTCTTTTCTACCTCCAAAAAAAAAAGTAGTAAAATTAGCAATAGCCAAAAGTACAGAATTCCCCGTAGGTAGAAGAAATCTCACTATAATCTCAGCCAGCCCCCTCCTAGGTGTGAACCAGTGTGTGTATAGGGAGGAGGGGAAGAGAGTTACCTGCTAGATAATTTTGAAGAAGTGATCAATATGTAGTCATTTTGACTTCATCTATTCTTTTCCCTATAAAATCTGCTCAGGAACTATATAATGACTGTGTTGTGAGGTTATCACAGCTATGTTCCTGGTTCCCCTTCTCTGGGAGGGTGGGGTTTTAGGCCACAGTCAGCTGAGCTCAGGGTTTACTCCTGGCTCTGCTCTCCGGGATCACTCAGGGGGACCATATGGAATGCCAGGGATGGAAGCGGGTCAGCCACATGCAAGGCGAGTTCCCGGGGCCCCATTGCTGCTGGTCTCCATACTCCCCACCTGGTTTCCCTTAAACTTTCATGGTGGGAAGTGAATGATTCCATAAAATCTCATTAATGTCCCCAGGAGGACAGCATACAGCCTGTCACTGTTTTAGCGTAGGTGACAGAAACCGCACTGGATAAAGCATTAAGTGGCCATCTTCCCACGAATACAAATGCTGGTCTCTCATGTTGTACGACAACATGGCAAGGACAGATGGGGAAGTTCTGAAATCGAAATTGGCATTGATCTGCTTCCCTCCTAACAAGTCAAAGGCAAACGTTATCCTCATGTCTTTGGTGTCTGTGACATAGAGGATCCCGCTGGGCAATGAAGGCGTTGCCGGCCTTGGACTTGGGATACGTGGTGTTGATGTGCTGTGCCACAGAGAATGTCCTCTCGTCCAGCTGGGCCACAACAATGCTCGAGCCATCCACACTGGATGCGTAGATGATCCAAAGGCCCTTTCGGGCCCACGGCCAGATTGAAGTAAGTCTTGGAATTTGCGAAGAGGTATTTCCGGTCAAAATAGAAGGCGTTTTCAAGCTTTAGAGTCTGGGATGATTTTTTTGTCAAATTCGAATCTGAAATGTGAGGAGAGGAGGAGGAGGAGGAGGTGGAGAAGGAGGAAGAGGAAAAGGAGAAGGAGGAGGAGGAGGAGGTAGGGGAGGAAGGGCAGGAGGAGAAACAGAAGGAGAAAAGCAGCAGAAGGAGGAGAAGGGGAGGAGAGAAGAGAAAGGAAGGAAGGACGAAAAGAAGGAATGAAGGAAGGGGAAAGGAAAAGCAGTCACTTTTCTGTGCACAAGGACGATTATTTTTGTCTTCTATGAAACTGGGGTGGGGGTTGGAGCGAGGGTAGGCGTTTGCCTTGCACATGGCTGACCTGGATTCAATCCCTGGCATCCCATATGGTCTCCCGAGCACCACCAGGAGTAATTCCTGAGTGAAGAGGCCAGGAGTAACTCCTGAGCATCGCCAGGTATGACCCAAAAAAGAAAAAAAAAAAAGAAACTGGGGTGGGCCCGGGCTTTCTCATCATTTTCTGGGCCCCTCCGCTCACAATACTCTACCAACGACATTCAGGGAGTGACGAGCTCACCCTGTGTGTGACAGTGTGGTGGCCACAAAGCCCATGTGCCTCAGCTCACGACCCACTAGGGCCTGCCTTACCACCTCACACACACCCTCCAGGGCTATTGGGGCGGGGCGGGGAGCTGTAAGTGACCATCCTGTCTAATGAGGCCGAGTTTACGTCTAGATTGTCTTGAAAAGTGCATTAGGATTGAGAAGTGTCCCATGTGGGTAAAGAACGCCCAGGGCAGGTAGAAGAAGGAAAGAAACACTAGGGGGCTCATGAGCAGCAGAAAAATCCCAGAAGCTTGAATGACCCTGGCTGGCTGGGAGCTAGTAAGAGAAACAGTGGAGAGAACTGGGCTGGTGCAGGGGGTGGAGGGATCATCACAGGAAGGAACCCATTGGGCCTGTGTGAGCCCTGAATAGGAGAAGGTGGGGTCCAGCAGCTGGGGAGACATGAGAGGAGGGGTCCCGCAGGAGGGGATGGGGCACAGAGGGGGAACCTTCGCAGCCCCTCACAGCCACTTTCCTAGCACTGAGGCCCAGCAGCGCTGCCCTCCTGGGGATGAGGAGGGTGAGAGGGGCCAGCACTCCCTGGGCCCCTGTCTGTGGCCTTCAGAGATGCCCCAACCAGCTGTTATGCCTCTGAACTCATGGCTGGGATTTGGGTGTGGGGTAGGGGTGGAACTGGATCGAGGTCATAGCCCCCCAGTTCCTGCAGGACATTTCTCTCCTAGCTCTAGAGCCTACACTTGACTTCCCGAACCTCAAAGACGAGCCTCCAGTGGCTCCCGTGGGGGATGCCAGGGAAGGGGCGGGACAAATGGTCTTCTGGACCCACCAGGCAGCAGAGCCAGTTTGTGGGGGCAGAGACCCCTGTCAGCTTCCGGGGTGCCTCGGTCGTGGTGCTCTGGCTGATTCATGAAATGCTTTATAGCTGCATCCATGTTTCTCAGAACAGCAACCCCAGGGGTGACACCCTCCAGACGCAGGGTCTTGGGGTGCCACTGTTTCTCCCCAGGAACAGGAGAGCTGTAGCCCTTGGTGGTTCCTCACCGACAACCATGCCCCAGGGGTCCGGGTAGGCAGGGGCTGGGAGATGGGCATCCCTATCCCCCATCTCCTCCTGGGGGTGCGCTCACTTACCGAATCCTGCTAGACTTCTGGCCAGGCCCCAGTGCCCTGGATGGACCTAGCACGGTCCCCACCCCAAGGCGAACATACACCATGAGCACTCACCTGACGATGGTGCTGGAGCCGCCTTTGTGGTAGTAGAGCGAGCTGTTGTGGATGGCGTGGCCACAGCCATGGAAGTAGTAGGGCAGGTGGATGAGCGAGAAGCTGCCGTTGAGCAGCGCCGGCTGGTCCTGAACTCCTTCAGCCTGATGCCTGTGGGAGGGAAGTCAGCAAAGGCTGCTGCCTGGATGGGGCCAGGCAGTCACCATGGGGACCAGAGAGGGGTGTGAGACTGAAGGAGGAGGGACATTCTAGAAGGGTCCTTATGCCTGGCTCGGGTTTTGTTTATTTTGGTGGTGTTGGTGGGGTGTGCTGTGCCTCACACACAGTGCTCAGGGCTCTCCCCTGGCTCTGAGCTCAGGGATCACTACTGGCAAGGCAGTGGTGGGGAATTGAACCTCCATGAGCGCCTGACCCCCTGGGCCATCCCCTCCAGTCTCTGTGGTCTCGTTTGGTGAGGCTCAAATGCCCATACTTGGTCTAGCTTTCTCTATGGATTCCTAAAACATCTTTTCAAATCAGAAGCCCTAGACTTGACTTTGCTCCTCCTTGAGATTGGTCTCCACTCTGCACCCCTATATCTAGAGCCTAGAACACTGATGATATTCTCCCTTTTTTTTTTATTGAAACACTGTGATTTACAAAGTAAACAGATTTTCGTAATACTGCTGATAGAAAGTTTCATATTCAACACCACTCCCACCACCAGTGTGTTCCCACCACCAAAGACCCTCATGTCCCACCCAATCCCCATACCTGCTCTCTCAGCTGGCATTGATTGTATTGACCGTTAAAGCATGTATGGCAATGTTATGATGAATCCATTTTCTTCCCTATTCTTGGTTATGGGAGATCTGACTAAATTCTGCTCTTGAATTTCTGAGTTTCTAGAACGCGATGAGGCCTTCTTTGAAGGTCACAGACACAGGAGGATTGTCCAGATGCTGCCTACACTTGGCACTTGCTCTTACCCTGGGGATAAGCCAACCCCTTGGGGAAACCGAGGGGCCTGCTAGCACACCAGCCGTTCCTGACCACACCCATAGGGGTGCTGTGGCTGGGACCACAAGGAGGCAGTGAGTGTGTAAGGTGGCTCTGTCCTGGCAAGAGAAAGCAAAGGAGTTCTCCTTCACAACCTCGACATGGTGGTGTGGGGGTGTTGGTGGGCTTACTGATGGGTTTCATTTCCTGCTCCATGCTCTGTCTAAAGCAGGACAGGTTACACTGGAGACACGCACGTGTGTGTGTGGGGGGGGGGGTCTCCGTGACTGGGGAAGTACCTGAGAAATGCTCTGTCACCCAGATGCGTTCATCGCTCTTATTAGCCGACTCCCTCATCCAAGTCCCGAATGTCTCCGACACCTTCAGCACTTGCGTTGGGCTTCCGATGGAGGCGATGGTGGATTCTAGTCAGGAGTAGAGAGCAAAGCTACTCTCTGGAGCTGCTGAAGCTCATCGGGGTCCCAGATCGCATTTCCGCAGAGGGGGCGCCCCCCTTCCCTACCTGCACTTGGGGAGAGGTGCTCGTGGACCTTCTCGTCTGCTTTCCGGCCAAGGTGTCATCATTGGGAACAGCACATGCCTCACCTAGTGCAATAGCATCCCGAGGGCACTCAGCATGGGGGCAGGGGGGTGGTGAGCTGGCCCTCCTCACGCTGGGACTCTAGCCCTCCAACCCCCGTGGCCCTCGCACTGGCTTGTCTTGCAGAAGGCCAACCAGGTTCAATACCAGGTGTTCCCTGAGTGAGGGCCACCAGGTGTGGCTCAATTAAAAAAAAATGAGCAGCAATAAACCAGGGCAGCTGCAGGGGACCTTTCTGGGCCACAGTCAGCTCCCTGGTCCCTCATTCACAGGAGCTTTCACAGCTCTGGCACTGGGGTGCGGGTGGAGTGAGGGTGACTCTCTAGGACTCCCTGGCCCTGCCCAGCATAGTCCAGCAGATTTGGGAGCCACAAAAGCCAGTCTGCCTGTCCCTCTGGAAGGCTCCTCGGGGCTCAACCCTACCTGTGGGACTGGGAACACGAAGAGCTGATGCAGAGGGAAGGGGGAGTCAGAGTGTGTGTGTGTGTGTGTGTGTGTGAGTGTGTGTGCATGCACATGTATGTGTATGTGCTTCTGTGCACATTTGTGCATGTATGCATGCATGGGAACAGTGTGCATGTATGTGTGTGCTCATGTGTATGCATGTGTGTACCAGTGTGTGCATGTGTGAGCATGTGTGCATGTGTGTGCCAGTGTGTGCGTGTGAGCACACATGTGTGTGAGCATGTGTCATATGTGTACCAGTGTGGTGTGCATGTATGTGAGCACACATGTGTGTATGTGTGAGCATGTGTGCAAGTGCACATATGTGTATGTGTGAGCGTATGTGTGTGTGCCAGTGTGCACATGTGTATGTCAGCATGTATGCATCTGTATGTGTGTGCATGCATGTCAGTGTGCACATGTGTATGCCAGCATGTATGCACCTGTATGTGTGAGCATGTGCGCATGTGTGCATCGTGCACACATGTGTGTGCCATCTCCCAAAGCACAGCTAAGCCCACGGTCCTCACATCTGCCCCAGAGAGAAGATGCCACGCAGAAGAGATGCTGGTGGAGCTGTGCAGGGGCAAAGCCACAGGCGTGTGGACAGGCTCACGCTGACCTGAGTCCCCTCTGGGGGTGGGCACGGGACTGTTTCCCATCAACAGCGCTCTCAGTTTCCCACTTCACGCCCACATGTAGCAAGCTGGCCAGGTGGAGCTCCCTGAGATGCCAGAAAGTGGGCATTCTCTGTCTTTATGAGTGGACTCTCAGAGAGGAATTTCCCCCTCTGAAAGGAAGGTGCTGGAAGATGGATTCAGACCCATGAATGGGCTACACTGGGGCTTCCCTAGTCGAGGACGGTTGGGAGAACTGGCTTGTGCGCGGCCGTGCCGACATACACCAGGGTGCACCTTCTGGGGGAGGCCACAGCCATGTTGCAGTGGATGAGGAAAGATCTGAGTCCCGGAAACACTGTCCTCTCTGGCCACAGCGTGCTTTGGCAGGTGTGGGAAGGGTCTGAGCCCCGGAAACACTGTCCTCTCATGGGTCGTTATTCCAGCCCTTTGTGTGTCCTGGGGAGCACAAGTATCTGGGTGACAGAGGAGGCAGAGGGAGGCGAGAAAGGGGGGGGGGGGGGGGGCCCTTCCTCAGCCCCAGCTTCCCGCGGAGGATGCCGGGCGTGAGCTGAGGGTGAGGTACCAGGTCTTCCCTCAGACGCCTGGGTGAAGCCAGAGAGCTGGGTCACTCATGAGTAGAAGGGGGTTCCCTGGAGGGCAGAGACCTGAGCACTGGCCGTTGAACATGTTGGGCTGCCGGGGCCTTTGGATCTTCTGTTTCCAGGAGGGACCTGGGGGCCTGGAGGTCCTGGGGCCCAGGAGGGCCGGGTGGGCCTGGGTCACCTTTGACACCTGTTGAGAGACAGAGAGACAGAGACAGAGGTTAAAGGGCCAGACTCATCATGTCAGGCGGGCTGCCGCATGCCGAGGGCCCGGCTGGCCGTGTAGCCACCCCACAGGAGCTGTGCACCCATGCCCAGTGCAGGTGCCACGTGCCGAGAGTGTGATTGCCCCTTCCCATGGAGAGTGGGGTGGGCGGGGACCCCCGCCCCGGACCTGAGTCCTTGGACAGTTCAGAGCTCTGCCAAGGAATCAGGATGGGATTCAGCCTAGGCCCATCTCTTCTAGAACCATCCAGTTTTCCCTGGCTGACATCAGGGGGTCTCTGTGCTGACTACTTATTGGACTCCCTCTGAGCATCTGGGCTCAGGCACACCTAGTGGATCCTTAGGGCAGGCGGCAGAGAGCCGGAGTGGGTGCTCTGAAATCCATCTACTCTGCAGCCAGGCACGAGGTGCTCTGGAGGAGAAACAGGAGCTCAGGGCCAGCTTTGGAACCTTGAGTAGGGAGCTGGGGCTGTTTCTTCCTATCCAAAGCGAGGCTCATTGACCCAGCCATGCTAGGAGGGTCCACTGTGATCACCAATTTAAGTGCTGGGACAATGGCCAGATCCCCTAGAAGATCTTTCTAACCTTGGACATAATCCCTGAACCTGGGGTGACCATAGCTTTTGGCAGGATCTTGCTTCTGAAGTATCCACAGCACAGGCCGCTGGAGTGGGCTGTCCCTCCTTTGTCCTGCCCTGAGACTAGTGGACTATGCTCTGGTCCTGAACAAACAAGCCTTTTCTGTCCCTCTCAAATGGGCCAGCTCAGAACACAGGCCATGTAGTGGGGGCGGAGCGAACATGGGCCAACCCTTCCACACCTTCTCCTCCCTCTGACGGCAGGGCACACTCAGCTCAGGGCCTCGACTTCTGTCCAGAACAGGGTGCCCTTGGGGATGTTTCTCACCACCGTCACTTGTACAGCAGTGAAGGGGGACGTGGCCTTCAGGACAGACGAACTCCCCACACACAGTGTAGCCTGATCGTGTGCTGGCCAAGCCTCTTCACAGCTATCACCCTTGTGCAAACTCCTTAGATCTTGTAGTTTGCACAGCAAAGCCGGGAAGCAACTTCGAATCTTTCCTTGTTAAGTCGAGTGTAGCATTGGGTAAACACTCCCTGTTCACTGGGAACTGGAGGCAGGGATGGTCGACATGGGGAACATTCTTTAGCCTAGGTTCTTGTGGGCAGATGCCAGATTTTGCTTATTTCCATGGTGCTGGTGCTGCTGCCGGCCAAGCCCCTAGTCCAGAGTGGCAGCAAATGAAAGTTGACAGAATTAACGGGAGGCGGCAGTTCTGCTGAATGAGCCACACGCCCGCAGCTTGTGCTTTACAGTTCATCCCTTCTCATTCTCCTGCAAGACCCTCCGCTGTGACCCTCTTTCCACCACATGGTCTCTTCCTGTGACTTCTGCTCCTCTACTTCTGCCCTTACAGATGCCAACATGGACCCTACAGGGGCTAAATGCAGGGCTGGAGAGAGAGTACAGGGGCTTAAGACGCTTGCCTTGCATGTGGCCGACTCTGGTTTGAGCCCAGCACCCTTGAGAGCCACCAGGAGTGATCCCTGAGCAGAGCCAAGAGTAAGCCCTGAGCACCGCTGTGTGTGGCCAAAACAACCTTTCCAACTCCCTCTCACTCCCCAAAACAAGAAAAATAAAATGACTAGCAAGCTTTTTTTACCCTGATTCTATGTCAAAAGGCTCAAAAGAAGGGCTTGGAAAGGGTTTGAGGTTGACTGTGAAGATGCTGCCGGTGCTTCCTGGCAGCTGGCTGACTTCAGTGGTCTGACTAGGCGCCCGTCTAGTTCTGGATGGTGCTGGATGCCATGGACATTGGAGAAAAGGAAATTTCCTTCTTGTGAATCCAGTCAACCACCAATTTTGGCTCCAAATTCTTTAGGCTGCTATTGTTTATAGCCCACATTTGGTCTCATGCCCACTGGAAAGTTTTCTAAGACAGCACAGAACTGTAAAACACGCGACCACACAGACGGCCTCATACAGCAAGTGAGGAGAGCCCAGGACAGGCCTCGTTCTAACACCTGGGCAGTGTCTGCACCTGTTCACCCGCTGGAGCCCTGCAGCCTCTTACCTGTGGGGAACACGTCATTGGACACATCCCCAGTGTCTCCCTTTTCGCCCTTCTGCCCTGCTGGGCCTCGTTTCCGGTCAACCCCAGTTCACCAGGGTCTCCCTTTTCCCCTGGACTTCCGTGGCACCAGGTGGCCCTGAGCAAGGAAAAAAGATCGATTTGTTTATTGTGTGGGGAGATTTTGCTCATGCAACTTCTGCATGAGAACTTGGTACCCAAAGGGTAAAGCAGCTCCCAATCCAACCATATAATACCAGGAGCCACGGTGACATGGCGGCATGACCACAGATTTGTTAAAACACCAATTTTCCAGACATTCCATTGAAGTACTTTCAGGCATATGAGCAGGTGTAATTCCTGATTGCAGGGCCAGGAGTTACCCCTGAGTATCACTGTGTGTCCCAAAAGAGTAAAACTGTCTTAAGAGTACAGCTAAATTAGCCCCAGTCATATCCTTTTTGCCTTCTGCTCTCACAACTCAGCTACAGTTTGGAGTTGGGGTTCCCTGCCTCTACCAGGGGTGATTCTGTAGGGGGGGGGGTGCAGAGAGAGGGCATTGTATTTAGATGGAGGAGCCAGATACACAATGGAAGACAAGAAGGGGAACAGGGAAAACCTGTTGCTCTGCCCCAGTCAGTTAACAGCAGGGCAAGATGTGAGCTGGCCTGATGGGGCCATATCCCAAAGACGATGATGGCCAAGGCTCCATCCCACTCATGCTCACCAGCTGATCTCACTGGATCGTGGCTCCATCACCTTATACCTGTCCTGAATCCGCCCTCTGTGGGAGCCAGTGTTCTTTGTTGTTCATTAAAACAGGTAACTTGGTGCATTCTCTCTGAAGGACACAAAAGGTGAGAACCTTGCCACAGAGTCGGGCGGGCACAAAGCACAGAGGATAACTGATACCCGCTAAAGGTTTCACATGCTCAGATTTAGCAAAGCTCAGGGAAATGGATCTTCCCGTGACCCTGGGTTTTCTTTCTCAGGCATTGCTCCTGCTTACAAAGAGCCTTTCTGCAGCGTCAGCTGAGTCTCCTTCTTGCCTTTCGTTGCTTCCTCCTCGGCCTTTTATTCCTCAAGAAGGCCCTGTGAAGCAGGAAAGAGCTCAAGTTCCACTGCAGCTGCTTGTGTGTGTGTGTGTGTGTGGGGGGGTGTCACTCACCTCCCCCTGACATCTAGACTCAGTGTCCAAATGGTATTTCTAAGCATGTGTTGTTGGTGGTTTTTTTTTTTTTTTTTGGTTTTTGGCCATACCCAGCAGTCCTCAGAGATTTCTCCTGGCGCCGTGCTCAGGAATCACTCCTGAGACCACAGGGGACCATGTGGGGTGCTGGGGATGGAAACCCAGTCGCCGTATGTGAGGCTAGTGCCCCACCCACTATACCACCTCTGTGGCAAGTCTTTTGACTCTTTCCTGGGTATTTGTGATTTTTAAGAATACATTAGAGGGGGCTGGAAAAGGTACCTGTCCGGCACCATATACAATCACTGAGCCCCTCCAAGAGTGATGCCTGTGCTCAAAGTCAGGTGTAAGCCCTGAGCACAGCCAGGTGTGACTCCCAAAAACCAAAGAAAAATGAATAAATAAAAGAAAAATGAAAGGAAGGAGAGAATGGCGATGTTCTGTCCACGTTCCGTGACCACTGCCCCATCGTGTCCCCTCTTTGTTGGGGCAATGCCCTTGGCCACCAACAGGTCACAGTCACCATCAGGAGATCGTGTGGTCCTTTCCACCCTCCTGCTGGGTGACACCCTGTGACGTGAGGTGAGGGGCATCCCCCAGCCTGGTCTGTCCATGACTCCTGGTGGGCTCCACATCAGCACATTCTGCCAGAAGAAAAGCAGTTTCTTTTTCTATCGCAGCTAGACGTGCTCCTGCTAGCTCCCCTGTCTGGCAGCATCTGCCCAAATCCAATAGTTCTATCAGTCTTACAGTTTGGGGGTGGTGAGATGCGACCAGGTTGTAGTTTGTGTCAGGGGGCCGAGGGAGGGCAAGGTATTGTTGGCAGGACTGTCCATGTTGGGCTCTCTGGGGGGCTGTCAGGAGCTGGTGTCCCCAGACTGGGTGGGATCAGGAGAGCAGCAGCCATGCTCTCAGGCAGGAAGGTGGGAGACAGGAGGCAAGAACACGCCTGGTTTGGGAGTGATGCGCACCCAGTTCCATGGGCAAGTTTCCAATATTTTGGTCCCCTTGGGGTTCGTTTCTCTCTAAACTCTAACTTGGGATTTTCAAACCAAACCTGCATTTCCACTTAAAATTCCCTTTTGGTTTACAACCAAATGATTTTCCTGGTCTAGTTTGGAAACAGCAACACTGGAATAATTCATGTGAACAGACCACTTGCCAGTAGGCTACTCTGAGTGTAAATGCTAGAAACTCATTTCCTAACTAGTGGGGGGGGGGGGGGGGGGGGGGGGTTTTTGTCCCGGGGGGGAAGAACAGAGCAGACCATAGGAGGTATGACAGGTGTCTCCGTCACCAGCCAGTACGAGGGAAGGCCACTTAGAAACTGGAAAACTGCTGAGGAGATGGCACCAAGGGCCTGTGGTGCTTTGGCCTGTGGGGCCCTCTGGCACAGTGTCGATTCCTGGCACCACTATCGGTCCCCTGAGGATTGCTGAGAGCAGCCCCTGAGCACCGCTGGCTGTGGTCCCAAAAAGCAAAAATTAAATATATTGGAAAGCGTGTTAGAGCCATTGGACTCCAGTTTTGACTCTCCCTAGAGCCACAGGGTGCCCTCGAATAAACCGCATGCCGGAACTCCGTCCCCTGCTCCCTCTGCCTTCACAGCAGGGAACCAGGCCAGGCATGAAAGCAGCTGTGACAGCCAGGCTGGTCACCTCCCTAGACTGTCCTGGCACAGATTCTGCAGGCTGAGCTGGCAGCATCGAGGCTCAGTGCCTGGGGCACTCTGATGGCCCCTGCATGCACCACCCCTGCTACCTGGTGCATCCTGGCATTGAGGGTCCAGCCATCAGACAGTGAGCCCGGGCTTCAAACCCCTCCCTGAGGCGCTCCCGGACAAGTCTCTTGCATTCCTCTCCCCACACACTCTCCATAGGTCAGCATAACTAGCCCCGCTGGCCTGGTTGCTGCTGTCTCCTGCTGCCCTTCCCAGCCTCCTACAGCGCCAGGCGCCCCTGTCCACTAGGGACTTTCTTCTCATCTGCACAGCGATCTCCTTCCAGCCTGGCTTTTCCTGGTCACCTCTGGTCTCCATCTCTCACCCTTTCTGACCGCTGCCCTCACCTTGTAGGAGCAGGAGGCAGTGTCCCCCGGAAGGACCCCTCTCCCCTCAGAGTCCACCATGTCTGCTCACTAGCTGTAGGCACATACTCAAAGGCCCAGAGAGCCTTCCAGAAGCCCAGCGTGAGCTGTCTCCTGACGCTTCCGGCCCTGTGCTGGCGCTTCTTCAGAACCTCCTTCCGGGTCTCCCACTTCAGCATACCCCACCCCCGCACCTGCCCTAACTTTCCACTGCTCCTGAACACAGCTGCCTCCCCCATGCTCAGGGCCATTGGGGGAAGAGGGGTGACAGCTGGGCCACTGCTCACGGCAGGATAAGTGAGTGCCAGGAAGACACCAAGCACATCTTTGTGTTTTTCTTTGACCCGAGGAGAGGGGGCCCTGATGGCGGAGACCTTCGGCCCGAGTGCCGCCCTCTGGGGTTGGGATATTCCCGAGCTAAATGGTCTCTAGCAGAGATTTTTCTGGGTGGGAGGAGGCAGGCACTGAGCATGGGAAGAGCTGGGTGTTGGGGAGGGCTTTGCACGCCTCCTGCCTATGTCTACCAAAAACAAGAGCCAATTCAGAACAAGGGCTTCAGCATTGCAGAACACACGCAGCAGCTTCCTGCAAGAGTGAACCTTAGTAGAGCAGGAAGAGCACTAGCTTGCCCTGTAAGCGGCCAGTCCAGATTCAATCCCTAACATTCCCCATGCACTGTTAGGAGTAATTCCTGAGTGCAGAGCCAGGAGTAAGCCCTGAGCATCGCCGATGTGACTCCCCTCCCCCCACTGCCCACCTGGCCCGCACCACCACAAGGAAACGAGAAGTGAAGCCTGACTGTTCCGGTGAGGTCGCCCTCACCAAACAGTGAAGACCAGCCCCAAGGGAATGAGGACAGATGCCAACATACCCATCTTCCCTCTTTTTCCATTCGCTCCTTTTTCGCCTTTCGGACCCTGGGGGCCAGGGAGCCCATCAGAGCCATTGTGACCGGGCACGCCAGCAGCTCCCGGGGGACCTGCATTAAAGCACAGAGGACAGCCCTGAGACCAGTTCCCTGGCACCATGCCTGCAGGCTTTGCTGCGGGCATGGTGCCCCTCCAGGCCCTCTCTCTCTTCCTTTTCTTCTGCTTTGCTGCCCACACCAGAAGCAATGACTGGGGCTGGGGCCAGGGCAGGACAGCAGGTGGCTGAGTAGAGAGAAGCCCCAGGCCAGGTTCACAGTTGTGGGGGCATCAGATGTCCCCCTCCCCTCTCAGAACCTTCTGATGACTCTCAGGAGCGCCCCTTCCTATATCTACCCCCAACTACCTGGAAAGTTACAGCTTCTTCTTACCTGGTGGGCCAGGTGGGCCTAAAGGGAGGGGGGGAGGAAATTTACATGGTTAAGTCATGGTTGGAAGAAGCAAAACCAACACCCACCAAGACAGAAGCGCTTTCACAAACCCTTCACCATGCTGACTCCTGAGGCCTGCACAGACTTTCAGTGGCTCATGCTTGAATGTAGCTTAATCACTATAAATTAGCATATTAAAATATATTTAAATGTACCAGTCATGAGCTAGAGACGGTACACAGGGTTAAGGCACTGGCCTTGCAGGTGGGTGATCACTGGCACCCACAAATTGTCCCTTGAGCACGACTAAGGGTGATCCCTGAGCACAGAGCCAGGCATAGCCTCTGAGCACTAGCCAGTATGACTCCTAAGCCCCCAATCCAAACCAACAAACAACAGATGTACTAGCCACTCACTGGTCCCCGCTTCCTACTTAGAACTTAGCATATTTGCCTAGAAGATCTGTTCATCATAATACACTGGCTTCAATGTCAATGGACCAGTAATCATTTTTGGGGGTCACACCCGGTAATGCTCAGGGAGTTACTCCTGGCTCTGCACTCAGGAATGACTCCTGGAGATGCTCGGGACCGTATGAGATGCTGGGGATCGAACCCGATCCGCTGCATGCAAGGCAAATGCCCTACGCGCAGTGCTACCGCTCCAGACTCCAAAAATAATTTCTGAGCTGCATCACCACATCTCGCAGTCAGTGGAATTGAGAGGTCTGGTGAGCCTCGGCCCTTCCTAGGTCCTGAGCTTCCTGAGCCCCAGCCCGTGAGCTAGACCCAGAGGACTTGAGAGCAGTCTCTATTTCCTCTCACCCAGCAGCCTGAGAAAGCTCGTAGGGCCCAGATCATGTAACCAATACCTTCCTGAGTGCCTAATTACCCAAGCAGCAGAGGAGTTCCAATGAATGGTTTACACCTAGCTACCAATGGGGTTTTATTCCCCAAACAAGAGTCTCGCTGCTAACGGTACTTGCGTGCACAGATTAGCTAAGGAGGCTGTAACCTGAGCCTTGGTTAGCACCTTAGATGCTGACCTTGGATGGTGGCTCCCAAAACTGGAGAGGAAAGAATTTCCCCACGAATGCTCAGAAAACCATCACTCAAGAATATCAAGAGTTGGAACCTTCTGGTCACACCATGTCTGTTGTGTTTACAACCTGCCTAGGAAAGGCAGAGGCTGTGAAAACACAATTGAATAGGAGGGGCCTGTGGAGCGGAACCCCCCCGCACCCCCATAGCTACAGTGGGGCTTCCTGGGGAGGGCGGTGGAGTAGGGAAGTAACAGAGGCTGGGGCTGAGGGCATCACCCTTCCAGGGGCAAAGCTACAGAAGGGAACTTGCAGGATTCAGGGTGAGAGAGAAAAAGAGAAGCCAGGCTGGTGAGTGCAGGGAGGAAGCCACGGGTGGGGGGGGGAGGAAGGGGGGCTCCCTAAAAGCCACACCCAGAGCTGTAGATGACTTTACAGGTAACGGGGAGTTGGGGGGGTGTTTTACCTCTTTTGTTAGTTTTTGGGATATTTGGTCACATCTGGTGATGCTCAGAGTTTCCTCCTGGCTCTGCTCTTAGGAATTAATCCTGGCATTGCTCAGGAGACCATGGAGGATACCGGGATCAAACCAGGGTTGGCTGCAGGGAAGGCAAGTTCTCACCTGCTGTACTACCTCTTTGGTAGGGGGTCGACTTTTTTTTTTTTTTATGGGTCACACCTAGCTGTGCTCAGGACTTAATCCTGGCTCTGTGCTCAGATCACTCCTGGTGGTGGTCAGAGGGGACCATCTGGGATTCCAGGGATCAAATCCAGGTCAGCCATGTGAGAGTCAAACACCTTATCTTGCTGTGCTATTGCTCCAGCCCCAGGGAGTAACTTACAACATGCTGACAATGAAATGTGGTTTAATTTGTCAAAGTGTGTTAAGCGGGGAATGAAGCTGTGAAATCAGCGTGAGTCAGAAATAGGATGGAGGGGCCAGAACAATAGTACAGTGGGGAGGGTGTTTGCCTTGCACATTACAACCTGAGTTCGATCCCGCATCCCTATGGTCCCCAAAGCACCGCCAGGAGTAATTCTTGAGTGCAGAGCCAGGAGTAACCCCCTGAGCATTGCCAGGTGACCCAAAAAAAAAAAAAAAAAGGAAAACTGAAAGAAGTAGATCGGAGAGAGTTCACAGGGGTGAGGACGCTTGCCTTGCACGAATCTATCCCACTTAGATCTCTGATACCATATAGTGTCCCCAAGCACTGACAGGAGTCACTCCTGAGCACAGAGCCTGGAATAGCCCCTGAGCATCACTGCATGTGGCCCACCTGCACCCTCCCCATCCAAAAAAAGAAAGAAAAAGAAAGAAAAAGGAATAGGTGGGACTGGAGTGTTGTACAGGGGAGGGAGTTTGCTTTGAACACAGCCTGCCTGGGTTTGATCCCCAGCATGGCTGGGTGTGACCTCCCCAAAAAAAAAAGGAAAGAAAAGGAGACAAGCAGAGACACAGGAAAGAGGGGCGGGGGAGAAAACACCCTGTGGGTCTTTGTAGCAAGTAAAGCTTAGATCCAAGGCTAAGGTCAGGAGCTGTCACGGTGTGAGAAACTCAAGTGTCTGAGCACAAGGAGCAGGTCTCTGTGCAGGGTCAGTAACGAAAAAGGAGGCTCCTCGGAGGGGGGCATCGCTGGATAGAAGCAATTTTACAGGCCTGAGGGACCTCAGAATCCGTGTTTGCAGGCAAGTTCTCAATACGGAGAACATATAGCCCAAAAAGAATTTGCTAGACGGCACATTTCCTAGGGTCTGTGTAGCCTGTGGATACAAGACTTTACCACCAGATGGCATGTGCGTACATGCGCATCTGCTGACACACTCCCAACACATAACATGGGAACACGCACATGCACACACCTCCTCTCCCTCCCTCCTCTCCCTCCCTCCCTCCCTCTCTCTCTCTCTCTCACACACACACACACAAGTGGACAGCTAACAGAAGCCTAAAGAAATCAATCATCCCTGCCTACAGATGCAACCAAATTCAGATATGTGGATTCAATGCCCAAAAAGGTGACTTAGTAAGAATCCACACTGTCATTTCAAAAAATCCCCAGGATGACCTTGGATATTGGCATCAAAATATGTACATATATATTTATGTCATGCAAATAAATGCAGTCATTCTGTATCTGCTCTCTCCTTCTGGCTAATTTCACTCAACATAATGTATCAGGAGGTCTTGTCAAAGGTGGAAATTATCACAAACGTGTGGGAGTCAGAGGCTAGGTAAGACAGAAAATGGAACAGTGTGCTAACAATTGTCGAGGGTACTAATGCCAACCTAGAACTGAGCATTAAATAGAGGCAAAAAGATACACATGACAACCCTTTAATGTATGTTCTGTAATACATAGTCTGGAAGGGAAGGAAAAGAGAAAGAGAGAGAAAGGGAAAGAAATAAAGAACCTGCCATGGAGGAGGGGGTGGGGGGAGGGAACCGGGACGTTGGTGGTGGGAGATGGGCACTGGTGGCGGGATGGGTGCTGGAACGCTGTATGACCAAAACCCAAATATGAACTTTTTAATTGTATATATTTGTAATTGTATATCTCATGGTGGTATAATAAAATACTTAAAAAAGAGGTATTACAGTGAATTAAAATTAATTTAATTACTGCAAAAAAAAGTCCCCAGGATGAGAGCCAGAGAGAGAGAGAGAGAGAGAGAGAGAGAGAGAGAGAGAGAGAGAGAGAGAGAGAGAGAGAGAGTTCAGGGGTTATGACATTTGCCTTGCATGTGGCTGGCCCTGGCTCACTACTCACAGCGCCTGGGCCTCCCAAGCACCATGGGGAGAACAGAGCTGGGAGTATCGCCTGAGCATTCCCAGGTATACTCCTGTCACTGGTGATTAGTTAGGACACCTCAGTCGTGGCCAAGTCTGAAGTACTTACACTGGGGTCTCTGGAGAAAGCCTGCGGACACCCAGCGGCTGCAGTTCTTAGCACCTGAGTCCACTGAGTCAAGTGTAGGGACCTGGGTCCCACTGCAGATCCCAGTGCAGTTAACTTAGTGGCTGAGAAAGCTGCAGGCTTACAGAGTGCTGGGGTCCCGGGTTGGCGCCACACCCACGGCCCCCTCTCCACGCCCCCACACACAATGTGAATACTTTCTCGGCAGAGAATCAGTCGTCCTCAGCAGATCACTAACAGGATGGGAGCTAATAGGTTTAAGGCAAGAGAAAAATGGACCAAATTTAAGGGTGGAGAAAGGGGTAGGGTCACTCCCACACCTGGAAGATGGCAGGAGATAGATAAGACAGTAGGGAAAAAGCAGGTGCTGGGACAGGAGCACAGTCACTGGGACGGGAGCACAGTCCCCAGGACGGGAGCACAGTCCCCAGGATGGGAACACAGGTGCTGATACAGGAGCACAGGTGCTGGTACAGGAGCACAGTCACTGGGTCAGGAGCACAGTCACCGGATCAGGAGCACAGTCAGTCACCGGGTCAGGAGCACAGTCACCGGGTCAGGAGCACAGTCACAGGGTCAGGAGCACAGTCAGTCACCGGGTCAGGAGAACAGTCACCGGGTCAGGAGCACAGTCACTGGGTCAGGAGCACAGTCACTGGGTCAGGAGCACAGTCACCGGGATGGGAGCATAGTCACCGGGACGGGAGCACAGAGATCTCCCACTACGCCCTCAGGTGCAGGCCACTGGAAGTGAAGAAAAACCCAAGTCCCTGCCTTCCCTGAGACATCTCTTATTCTGCTTTTTAAGTCACACCCAGTCATGTCCAGGGCTTACTTTTGGCTGTGCGCTCAGGGAACCAAATGGGGTGTCGGGATACAAACTCCAACCTACACCAACTGGAGTTGGCTGCATGCAAGGCAAGTGCCCTGCCCGCTGTGCTATTGCTCTGCCCCAAATACCCATGCTTTTAGCAGGCATGTTTTTGGGGTCCGGAGGAAATCTGGGCCAGGTAGATCACGGCACCCAGGCAGAACAGGACAACATGGCATTGGTCCCCTGTCCCCTTGGCAACCACAGTCGCGTCGAGGGGAAGGAGCAGCCTTAGTGTTTCCGGGTCATAGCTGGATGGGCCTCTGAGACTCATTCTTCAAAGAGGACTCAGACAAAGGCAGAGCTGAGCCCTGGCAGGAGGCGAGCTCTGGGCCTTCCACTGATGCTTCCCAAGTCTGTCCTGGCTCTGCCGCTTCACTTCCCTGCCCCCCACCCACCTCAGTATGGTCTTTCCCAAGGCACCACCTGCAAATTGTACTTTTCACACCCAAGTTTTGACTGAAGAACCTTCTGTGTAAACGGAGGTGCAATTTCAAGCAGAGTGAAAGAAGGTGCTGGCTTTTGAAAAGCATTCTGAGGTGCCAAAGAATAACCTCCTTAACTGGTTTCTGCAGGTCACGGTGACCACCCCTCACCAGCAATCTACCCTAAGTGGTCTCGATAGCTCCCTCCCTCGCATTCACGAGCCGGCAGCTCTCCTTGTGTCACTATCAAAGTTAAAAAGAAGGAATAGGCTTTCCTGGGCCTCTCAACTGGGCTTTTGTGCTGGTAATTCCATCCATCTGCGCATTTCTCTAGTACTCATTACTGCCACACGGGGGGACGCAGAAAAGGGGTTTCCAAAGCTGGCAGAAAGGTGCTTCAGCCGTAAGAGGCAGAGAATAAAGGACCAGGCTGCTCTGAAGATGTTTAATTTTCCGTGAGGGCTGAAATGTGACTGAAATAATTCAATTAGCATTTCCCAAGAAGTCACAGGATTTATGCATCTTCTCTGTGGCCCAAAGGGGGACCCAAGAGTCAGATTCGGACTTGGGGCACCTCTGGGAAGTGTCTCTCTCACCACCCCAGCACCCCGTTTACCTATGCCACTCTCACAGGGGACTCTGAGGGAGCCTGGGCAGGGGTTTGTGCACTCACACACACCCCAGTCTTCTCAGAGCTCGCCGTCCCAGGAGGTGTGGATGGGCCTTGCCTCAGAGCCCGGGGCACCAATCTCAGGAGGTCTGGGAAGCATTAGATGCTTAAAAAGACTCAGGCTCATTTTTAAGCTCCACAGGGTCTCCACAAGTGTTTGCCCCATAATAGGCTTTGAACACAAATGTAATTTCCCTGTTTCCTCACAACTCAAGACTTCTGTCAAAGGGGCTGGACGTGCGGTGTGTGGAATTGTCTCTACAGGCCCTCGGTGAGGCCAGACATGTGGTTGGGTAGGGCCGGAGTGATGGTACAGTGGGCAGAGCACTTGCCTTGCATGCGGCTGACTCAGGTCTGATCCCCAGCACCCTGTAAGATCCCCCAAACACCACCAAGAACAGCAAAAAAGAGGCTGGCCAGGCAACACGCACAGGGAAGGGGGTGATAAGTCTAGGACTGGCCTTTTTCCCGGCCCCCAACTTCCAAAGGCACTTGGGGTCGATCTCTTTGGGGATCTTCACTCTGACGTTTTGTCACAAGGCTGGTTCCCTCTCCTGGTCACCATAGGAGGTCCTTCCTCCCTGTCCATCTGGCCTTGATTCACAGTGGGGGAGATTGCAGGCGCCCAACCTCCCTTCCTCGCCAAACACACAAAACGGGTTTCCAAGGAAGCAGCTGGCTTCTAGAGCTTTCCACTCATGCCCTGTGCGGTAGGGGAACAATTCCAGTAGATCCTTGAACCCGTGGGGGCTGGGGGCTCTAAGACCATGTGGTTGGCCAAAGATCTTCATCTAATTTTGATTCCTCCAGAAATGTAACTCACGAAATATATGCTGTTGCTCTAGTCCAGAGGCCTCACCAAGCATGCAAACAGTAGATTAACACATATTTGGTATGTTATACGTGTTACAGGCTGCGTTCTTATGATAAACGTAGTGGGGCCAGAGCAACAGCACAGTGGGGAGGGCATTTGCCTTGCATGTGGCCAACCCAGATTCGATCCCTGGCATCCCATATGGTTCCCCAGTACTACCAGGGAGTACTCCTGAGTGCAGAACCAGGAGTAACTCCTGAGCATTGCCGGGTATGCCAAAAAAAGAAAAGTAGAAAGAACATGAAGAAAATTGTAAGGGCTGGAAATACAATTACACCACTGGACTATATAGATAAGTGCCACAAGCCTGGGAGGAAACCAGGAAAAATGATTCACGGTATGCAAACCCACCATATCCCAAGGCCACCGGTGCCTCCAGAAAAATGCTACTTTCCAGGAGGAGAACCCTATCACTTAGCATCAGTCTGTCCTCACTTCTACCCACTTTCAAGAACTAATAAAAATAAGGAGCTCGCATCTATGGCCCCACTTCAAGGTGGCACACGTTTCTAATTACCCAAGACTCAGTTATTCTCCAAAGCTCTGTTTCTATGGCAATATCAAAAATATTATTTTCTTATAATTACATTATAATTAGTTTTCAGTCCAGCATCTGGTAATAATAAATCAACATGTTTTTATAATGGAAAGCCTTTGGGGCATTGTTCATCCTGGCCCTAGCCCTGGGGTAACCTGTGGCTGCCCTGCAGGAGCCGGGCGGGGCTTACCTGTCAGGCAGATGCCCTTGGTGCTGTTACACAGATCCACCATTACCCGGACCTGTGGGGAGAGAGGGCATTAGTACTGGCCAGCTCCACATGGGTAGTGGTCCTGACCTCGCCTCCTTCAGACATGGGGAAGACAGTCACTCGGGAACTTAGCGGCAGACAGAGTTCAAGTTAATGTCAACCTCAGATGACAAAGAAATCCTTAAAATAACTAAAGGTCTTTGATAACAGTAGTTCAACATAATCTCCTAGTTTGGTTTGGGGGTCATATGTGGTGGTGCTCAGGACTTACGCCTGGGGCTCTGCACTCAGGGATCACCCCTGTTGGGGCACAGGGGGCCCTCTGTGGTGTTGGGGATCAAACTCACCTTCAGCCACATGAAGGCAACCCCCTGCCTTTCTGGCCCTTACATTGGTGAAACTTCCTGGTGAGCATTGTTTGAGAGTTACTGGTGGCTGGCTATTCACTGATAGATCACTTGTATCACTTGTCTTCCCGTTGATCATCTATTTGCTCAAGCGGGCACCAGTAACATCTCCATACGTCCTGTCACATGCTAGTGTAGCCCAAGGACATCTGTTTGCTCAAGGAACATAAAGAGCCTCAAACCATTCCATCAGGTCATGGGAATAAGGTCTATAATTGTTACTGGTATTTGGCATATCAAATACGACACGGGTAGCTTGCGAAGCTCTGCCATGGGGGTGGGATACTCTTGTAGTCGCCTCTAATCTGGCGCATTTATTGATAAACCATGTAGCTGAGCTGGACTTCTGATCAGCTCTTCTGCTGGATGGAGCTCTGACCAGTGGGGAGTCCGGATGTGGAAACACTGATAGATGCTTATTAAAATATTTCTTGTAAAATACATGGGACTAGAGCAACAGTACAGTGGATAGGTGTTTCTCTTGCATGTAGCCAATCCAGGTTCAAGTACCGGCATCCCATCTGGTCCCCTGAGCGTTGTCTGGAGTAATTCCTGAGTGTAGAGCCAGGAATAACCCCTAAGCATCGCTGGGTTTGGCCCTTTACAATATTTATTGTGAAATATGTCCCACATAACAGGCATTTTAAGAAGTGCATGGCCCATTTCAGGACAAGTAATAAAGCAAACACTAGAATCCCTGTCTAATAATGAACCATGCCTTGGAACAGTCCAGGCACTCATCCCCATGAAGTGCCCCCTGCCCTTCCCACACCTCCAGCCCTGAATGCAAGTGGGGTACCCCGTGTTTCCCAAGGAAGGTGCTCTTGTAGTAGATTCCTCTGTGTTTTAGCAGTAAAACACAGAGCTGCTGGATGAGGTCATTTACTAAAGGCCGTACAACGTCTCTGGGGGCGGGGGTGTGGACTCAAGCCCAGCCCTGCCCCCCCACTCCAGGTGTGCTACACTTTTCATTATGGTGCCAATTTGATGATCTTTAATGACACCAAATAGGGAAAAATTACATCCACAGTTTCCCATCATTTTTATAATTGAATGTAATCAACTACACTATGGACAAAGTGTATTGTCTTTTAAAAACTGTCTAATTGCCCATTGACAGGACTGGGGAGATTGCACAATACTTCATTTGTTGCCTGGGGATCCCCACAGAAAGAGGACTGGAGACAACGGAAGTATCAATAGGGAAAATGAGCTTTTCTTCTTTCCTCCTTGTCAGTGGTCTGGGGTGGCCCCCGCTTCCATAACAACCACAAAAAAAGAAGACGAAGAAAGAGCTTTCATCTCCTGACCTCTGGGCTGCATTTTCCGCTAAGGGCCAATTTAATTTAGACATTTACGAGGAAATTGTGTTAATCTTCACTCTGGAATAGTCCTTTAACAAATGGGCTAGCTACCATTGTATCACCGTGAAACACACAGAATGAAAAGATGTGGCTGCCATAAAGACAGACACGGCTGCTCAGCTTTTTGACTCATAGTCTTCTTTCCCCACTGTTATGGGGGCCACTTCCATCAATGTTTTGGGGAGACCATCAAACCCTCTCAGTTATCAGCTTAATATCCATGTGCATCCTCTCTCCCAGGACTATATAATAAATGGACCACACCTCGCAATGCTCAAGGCTTACTCTGGGCTGTGCTCAGAGTATCAGTCCTGGTGGTGCCCTAGGGTTGGGGTTGGGGCCTATATGGTAACAAAGTGCTGGAGCAGACTGGCCAGGTGCAAAGCAAGTGCTTTCCACTGTTTCATTTCTCTGGTTCCAGAAATGGAGTTTTGGAACAAGGAGTTGCACTAGGAACTTCTCCCAGCTACCTTCTGCATCAGTCTGGTATTGTAGTAACTCCATGAACTAAGCAAAAAAGAAAGAAGCAAAGTAAAGGGAGAAAAATATTCCTAGGACAGAGCAAGAGCATGATGAGGAGGGGAGCTTGCCTTGTATGTGGCCAGGTCTGGGTTTGATCCCGGCACCTCAGCTGGTCCCAGAGCCCAGCCAGGAGTGATCCCTGAGCTCAGAGCCAGGAATAAGTCCTGAGCACTGCCAGGTGTGACAAAAACCAAAAAGTGAAAAAAAATTTATTCTGATAATAAGAATTCAAATGAAATTAAGAACTCCCAGACGTGAAGGTCACAGAAGCTAGACTGTTCACCTAAGGAGTTTTCTTTGGCTCAGGGCACTCCTGAAATTTTTGCTGAGAATCTGAACAGGCTGAAGCTGGGGAGGGAAACACAGCTGGTGGTGCTCAGGGGTGCTTGGGGATGGAGGGTCTTTTATGGGAACGACTTTTTACTTTGAGGGTAGTAGAGGTCTGCCTGGGAGCTCTGGCTCAGTTAATCCCATTAGAAGTCATAGGAGGTAGAGTCATCAACCTAGAACTGACGGTGGCTGGCCAGGCTCACTCCTCCACTCCCATGGGACCATCAAGACAGCCACCAACAGCACGTGGCCTGGGGGACGCGCTTTCAGCACTAACCACGGGAAATGGGTCTCCATAGTGGCCTGACCATACTTCCCACTGACTCTCTGGACACAAAACTGGTTTTACCTGGTTAGTAGAAGTTTGGGGATGTGGGTGGAGTAAAAAGGGTGGAGGAAAGGAACCAGAAAGAAGACTAACTTCTGGCTTGCTGGGCAATGCACCGTCTAAGCTAGTTTTAAATTCAAGTGCAAGGGAAAAGTCCCACGGTGCGGTGACCTCCCAGAGAGAGAAGAGCAGGAAGTGGGCAGAGGCCATCTGGAGGAGGGAGCTCAGCTCACAGCTCTCAGGCGCTCAAGCTGAATGCTCCAGGGCAAGGTGCTTGGTGAAGGATGGGAAAGAAAGAGGCAGCTCTTCTCTGCAATCTAGTCTGGAAAGACAGCTGGGCAAGCCACTAGGTGGTCCCAGCAAAGCACAAGCCAGGCCAGTTAACACTACTACAGCTTTTTCCCCTGAGAAAGTCTATCTCCGTATGTCCTGATAAGTGCAGAGAATAGTTGGAAGAGCCATAAAGAAATGGTTCACTTAAGTCTTTTTTTTTCCCCTCCAGGAGACTGAAAATAGGGAATAAACATACTTTTGGGGGTGGGGCACACCCCAGAAGTGCTTAGAGTTTACACCTGACTCTACTCAGGGAACCATACAGGCTGCTGGGGATGGAATCCAGGCTCGCCTACGGCAAGCGCCTTACCTACTGCACTCTCTCTCCAGCCAGGATTTTTTATTTCTTAGACCCTCTGTTATGTTGTTATGTTGGAATAATTGGGCAACTGTCCCTTTTCCGTGGTTTGGGGATACGGAGAGAAAGATAAGACTCATCATTACATGAATTCAAAAGATGGGTGTCATGACCCAGATTTCCCTGGGAACCCCTAAATCATACGTTCATAGTGACCTCATCAACTGTGAGTAAACTGGACTGATTTCCACTGCTTCTAAGCAGATAAACAGAGAATGAATGGAAACAATTTTCAAAATCAGTGATTTTCTTTTCTTTTGGGAGTCACATCCTGTTATGCTCAGGAGTTGCTCCTGGTTCTGCATTCAGGAGTTACTCCTGGAGGTGCCTGGGGACCACATGGGAGCCGGGGATTGACCCAAGACAGTCGGGTCAAATGCCCTACCAGCTGTACTATTGCTCCAACTCCCTGAGTTCAGTGATTTTTAAATTGTTCACTAGCCATACCTTTCCCCACATTAAATTGCCAATCTCCCCTCCCTGCCACCACCATCCCAATATAAAACAAGGGACAGTGGGATTGCTCTTGTGGAAATGGGCTGGAAGCAAAGGGGTGACCTAAGTTATTTCCTTGTAAAATGATGGATTGACGAGACAATCCCTTCCCTGAGCACGTGGCCATGCATGAAAGCCCAGCAATCTTAGGTGTTCTTGGGGGGGGGGAAGGAAGGTGCTGGGTTCACCATGGCACTGCAAGTTAACTAACTACCTGCTCGCCGGCCAGCCTCCAGAGCCCAGCTCTTCCCCTGCACACCTACTTTTACATCCTGCCTAGCCTTTGCAAAAGGAATTGTTGGGACTGCCCTTGGAAGGCAAGTTTGAGCTTCAGCCTCCTTTGAACATGAACGGGAGAGGTGGCTTGGATTCGGTAAAAATGCATCAATTTCAAAGCAGTGCAAAAGTGAAAGGTTTCATCAAATGTGTTTGTTTTCCATCAGAGTGAACAGAGCTAAGGCCAGGGGAGCCACCACCATGCACCAGAGCACAGAGCCCGGCGGTGGTTGCCGGCAACCCTCTCGTACCACCTTCCTCTCACTTTTCCAGGATCGACTCCCAGAGCTCAGACTTGTCTGTGATTGCCCCTGAGCTCTGGCGTGCATGTGGCTGAAACAGCGCGGCCTGTCAGGGGGCTTCTTTGACGTTCCCCAAGTACAGGCTCCGCTTTGCTGCCCGGAACACTTTAAATTCTGAGTCACCTTTCAGATCTGACCTGTTCTCTTGCAACTTAAGTTCCATTTTTTCCCACAGACAATTGAATAGTCTTTATGAGGTTCCTAATTATGCAGATTGCTGTTATTATGTGCATGCAGATGATTCTTTAGAAACAGCTCAAGAGGGCTGAATAATCAGCCTGCCATTGAGAGTCCTTGGACACTGAGACACGGAGATGCAGAGAAGGCTGCGAGGGGGTGTGTGGGGACGGAGGGGCAGCTGTGTGGACTGAGGCTTAGCCCACAGGGCGGGGGGCACCCTGGTCTCCCCTGCGAGCAGCAGAACTAACGCAGGGCCCAGGCTCAGGGATGGCAACCTGTGACCCATAATGAATCAGGATTTACCTGAACCCAGAGGAAGAATCGGGCGGGGTTGGGAAGCTGAGGTGGGTCTTCCTGCAACCCCCAAAGCCCCTGGAAGGTCCAGTTGACCAGTCAAGTGAGAAAGTCCTGAGATCCCACACCACAGTACCCTATGGCTCTTCTGTCTGGGGGGTCTCAGAGTAGCTGAACCCTACTCAACCTTTCCTAAAGCCCCAGGTCTAATATGGGGTATCTGAAACACAGACGGAAACCCTCCAAGAAGCATTTTGCCATGTCCCTGCCTCACATGCCTCCAGGGCTCCCAGAGCCTCAGACCCCTGTCAGACACGAGGGAGTGAAGGGCTGTGGGTAACTGCCTTGTGGGTAACTGCGGGAACCTTCCACAGGTTCCTCAGCCCTTGACAGGACACCGCCCCAAAGAATGGCTGAGCTGAGCCAGAATCTTTGATCGTGGTATTACAGTTTCTGATTTGAACATAAACCAGCTGATTCTGCTTTCTGAGAAATCATCAATCCACCGGATCTTAACAAGAGTAATGTGACTCGAATCTGACTGCAGCTCAGCTTCCCAGCTGGATCCTAAGTGAGTGGAGCAGGAGGAGGACAGACAGGGGCTGGTGCAAAAGCAAGCCGGCTTGCCCACAGGTTGTCAGCCAGCCTGGCCATCCAAACCCCTTTCTGAGCTTTGCTTCCCCAAAGAGCCCCTCGGGAACCAAGTCTCAGGTTCTCAGACCTCTCCTGTCTGCTCAGCAGGCCGCTGCGGTCCTTGGCTTTCCTCCCGCTCTCTGAGTGTGTGAGTGTGTGTGTAGGATTATATGCGAATGGGTAAGAATGTGTGAGTGTGTGTTGTGTCTGATGAGTGTTTCAGGAAGTGCATGAGTGTGCATTGTGTCTGTGTGTGTGTTGTGTGTATGTATGTAAATGTGTCTGTGAGTGTGTGTTGTGTGAGAATATAGTGCATATATGTGTTGTGTGTGGGAGTGTGTGGTATATGTGTGTTGTGTATGTATATGGGGCCCTCTGGGATGAACCCAGAGCCACAGCAGAG
The DNA here is from genome assembly GCA_021461705.1 of Cryptotis parvus. Taxonomy (NCBI): domain Eukaryota; kingdom Metazoa; phylum Chordata; class Mammalia; order Eulipotyphla; family Soricidae; genus Cryptotis; species Cryptotis parvus. Next base: position 77,432 of record JAJIBD010027715.1, on the reverse strand, counting down.
CCTGGCAAGCTACTTGTGGTGTAATCGATATGCCCAAAACAGTAACAATAATAGCCCTCATTCCCAACAAATGGAGACGTTACTGGTGCCCACTCGAGCAAATCAATGAACAACGGAAGACAAGTGGCAAGTGACAAGTGACAAGTATGTATATGTGAGTGCATCTGTGTGTTGTGTATGTGTTATGTGTGTTGTGTATGTGTTACACACAACACAGTTGCATTCACATATACATACACAACACTCATACCACACAACACACATATCTACTATATTTTCTTTTTTTTTTGCTTTTTTGGGTCACACCCAGCAATGCTCAGGGGTTTCTCCTGGCTCTGCACTCAGGAATTACTCCTGGCGGTGCTCGGGGGACCATATGGGACGCCGGGATCGAACCCGGGCTGGCACAGGCCAGCTGTGTGCAAGGCAAACACCCTACCCGCTGGGCTATCGCTCCGGCCCCTATGTACTATATTCTCACACAACACACACTCACAGACACATTCACATGCATATACACAACACAGACTATACACAGACACACATACACAAAGCACACTCATGCACTTCCAGAAACACTGGATGTATATGTGAGTGCATCTGTGTGTTGTGCATAGCACATACACAACACACAGATGCACTCACATATACATACATATAAGAGTATAGCGTGTATAGTGTATATGTGTGTATTGTATGTGTTGTGTGTGAGACTGTGTAGTATGTGTTGCATATGCACATGTAAGTGCGTCTATATTTTGTGTATGTTATATGAGGATAGTGTGTGTAGTGTGTGTTGTATGTGTCAAGTGTTTGTGTGTTGTGTGTGTTGGGGGATGGGAGCTGAAGGGCTCCTAACCCACTGAGCCGCTCTCCAACACTCATTCCCAGCACCCCTGGAGCTTCCATCTCTCCCTGTGCTGGGAAGAGACTCAACCCCTTCAGAGGAAGGCTCTGCCTTCCCGGCTCTGTGCCACGGCTCCTCCTGCAGATGGTGTCCCCAGTCCGTCAGGAAAAAGGAGACCAAATGCACTGACCCGCTTTGCACCAGAGCCTCTTCTTTTCAGGTCACCAATTACCCCTTGCCTCACTTCCTGACGGCTTCCCTACTTCGAGGACAAAGCCCTGCCATCTCTGTGAAAGGGGTGTCCAGCTGCTCTCTGCCCCATAATCCTGCAGCTGTTAAAAAAGGAAAGCAAAAGGACCACATGGTCCCCATGCAACATTAATTTATTAGATTACTTATTAGTGATATAAAATGTAGGGTCTGCATCTTTCTATATTCCTACAGTTTACTTTTTTTTTTTTTTGCTTTTTGGGTCACACCCGGCGATGCTCAGGGGTTACTCCTGGCTCTGCACTCAGGAATTACTCCTAGCATTGCATGGGGGACTATATGGGATGCCGGGATCGAACCCGGTCGGCTGCATGCAAAGCAAACGCCCTCCCGCTGGACTATCGCTCTGGCCCCAGTTTACTTTTTTAAGTGGGGGGCACACCTGGTGGTGCTCAGGGCTTACTCCTGACTCTCATTTCAGGGATCGCTCCTGGCGAGTCTTGGGGGACCAGATGGGGTGCCGGGGACTGACCTGAGCTGACCGTGTGAAAGGTAAGCACCCCACCTGCTTTTCTATTTCTCCATCTCTCTGTGTTTTCCAAGTTCCATCATGTACATATTACTCTAACCACCAGGAAAAACTCACAAACTCCCAGTCATCCTCTCAACTTCTGTCTTACCCTAGTTTTGGTATCATTTTTCCAGGAAATCTCGACCCCTGTCCCTACCCAAGTGGTCTCAGAGACCTCATCCCATCAGTGAGCTTCCCCATGATTACTCTCAGGTTGGTTCCCTACTATCTGCTAGTGTTTGTGGGGCAGGGAAGGATGTAACTTGTTTATTTCTATAACTCCAACATGCACTAATTAAGCCTTTATCATAAAACATAAAACGACTACTTTCCCTTTCTCATGAGACTTCTGGCTTCAAACTCTCTCCTGTGTGTGTGTGTGTGTGTGTGTGTGTGTGTGTGTGAATGTGAGGAGTACCTCACATTCCTAATTTGTGTGTTAAATAGACGGTAAAAATATTTGGCTTATGTTCATAATGTGCAGTTTCGGGAGGTCCAGTCATGTGGAAGTTATGCCAGGCTGTGTGATCATTCTTCTGGGCTATGAGGGTGCCAAATTATGCAAAACAGCAGACAAGATAAAAGTCACAGAGTCTAACCTCTAGTAAAGAACTGCCAAGTCTGCAAAGAAATAGGAAATGCAAGCCACAATCATGGGGTTGGGGGAGTCAATCAACGAGGATGTACCCAGAAATAACAGGATGGAAGGAAGTACCAGAAAAGACAATGAAACCGTTATTCTACTGTATTCCAACTGCTCAAGAAGTTGGGGCAAGGCTGAACATGCCAATAAAAGGTAAAGAACATGCCCAACTCAAACGTCTAGAAATGGAAACTATCATGAATGAGAAAAGGGTCTGGACAAGACTAAGAACAAAGTAGATTCTGAGGATGAGAGATGATGTGACCTTAAAATCCAAGCACTAGAGGGGTTGGAGTAATAGTACCATGGGTAGAGCACTTGCCTTCCATGCAGCTGATCTGGGTTGGATCCCCACATCTCAGATGGCCCCAGGAGTGAACTCTGAGTGCAAATCCCTTATGGTCCCTGATCTCTGCTGGAGTAAGCACTGAGCACAACCAGGTGTGGCTCCCAGACAAACAACAAACAAGCAAAAGGTGAACAGCTGGGGTGGGGGCTGAAGAGAGTACAGTGGGTCAGGTGCTTGCTTTTCACATGGTAGAAACCCACTTCTATCCCCCAGCACCACACCTTTTCCTGTACCACTAGGAATGATCCCTGAGCACAGAGCCAGAAGGAATCCCTGAGCACAACTGGGTATGGCCCAACCCACCCCCAAGAGTCCTTAATGTGAACGCATTCTTAGTGAGTAAATTTAAGTAGTATGGTTGGTAGCAAAAAATAACTGAAGAAATAATGGCAGAAAAATCTTCAAATTTAAATGAAATTGCTAATCCCCCCATCTCCAATAAACTAAAGAAACCCAAACACTTGGCTGTACTGTACTATAGCTCCAGTACAGTAGGTAAGACACTTGTTAGGGCTTCAATTCCTGTTACCATATATGGTCCCCCAAGTCCCACTATAAGGGACCCTGAGTGCAGAACCAGGAGGAAGCCCTGAGCACTGGAAGGGGTGGTCCCCAAACAACAATAACAACAAAAGGAAAAAGCCCTAAGCACATAAACAGGAAGCAAGTGACTCAAAGTCACATCATAACAGAATTAACACATGCTGCTACGGAGACAATCTCGGGTCACCGAGAGGTGGGATGTGGAGGGAGGAGTACACACAGGGAAGAATTCCCTTATTCTACTGTATAGTAAGAGGTTTCTCAACCTCTGCGTGGGAGGCAAGTGCTCTACCCACTGTACTAGCACACCAGCCCCTCTAGTGCTGGGGTTTAAAGTCACATCATCCATCCTCAGAGTCCTGTTTTCAGTCTCGTCCAGATCCTTTTTCTCACTCGTGGCAGTTTTCATTTCTAGAGTTTGAGTTGAGCATGTTCTCTATTTTTGACTGACATGTTCAGCCTTGCCTCTAACTTCTTGAACATTTGGAACACAGTAGATTAACGGGATATACAGTAGAATAAGATAATTCTTCTCTGCAGGTTTCTCAATGGAATCGATTCAAACCAGAAGACTCAAGGGAGGAAAGGAATGAGCAGAGGAAAGAAAACACTCCTGGCTCAATGTCCAAATTAATTTTTCAGGAATAAAGGCAACACAGAAACTTCCCAGACACGTTCATGCCCACCAGAATGTGCGCCCAAAGCGCATCACCCGCCCCCTAAGCGTCTACAGACGTTCAGCCTGTCCCCTCCAGGCGAGGCGCAAATGCCTCCTTCTCAAAACCTTTTCCTCCTCACCCACTGTATTTTAATTTTCACTTCTTTTAGCATCCTTTTATCCCTTACTTTGTGTCCTAAATGTTTGAGGATTTGTCTTCTCCCTCCCACTGGCCAAGAAATTCCTTGAGGACTCCTTTCCCTCTCTTCCTCCTCGCCCACTCGGCGAGATGTTTCTGACCGATTTACAAGCACCTCTTTACTCTTCAGCAAACAGCTGATTAGCTGGGCCTGTGCTTACCAGACGTGGGACAAAAATTTCTGGACACAAAAGGCTGATTTCACTTGGCTGTTTTAGAAAAGAGCTTTAGGAATTTAGTCTGGGTTTAATAAGGAGTAGAAAGACTCTGGATTAGAGCCTTCTGGAACCGGAAATGGCTGTTATCATCATGTACAGCACCTCTCTGTACCATGGGCTGGACTCTGACAGGAACCCTTTTCCAGACTGCTCCAGGCCCTATAGTGGGAACCTCGACATTGGCAAGGCCCTAATGAAACTCCCCACACACCCCTCCAGTCGACTTTGTCCTCGGTCCCAGCCTCTCAGAACAGCACCCTCCATGGCTGACCCACAATGCTGGGCGCCGCTTCACTCCCCTTTCCCTCCCGCTTCATCCTGGAGCTGCAGCAGTTTCTTCAGCTCCACCATCAGACCAAGTCTAGATTCTATTTCCTTCTCACCATGCCTCCAGCCCCACCCAGCCCAAGACATGACCCACCAGCACCCCCATCTGCATGGCCCACTTAGCCCTCCCACACACGGTCTCTTCTCATCACAGTGAGTCACTGAAAAAGCAGGTCGGATCATGGGTTTCCTCAGCTCCCCACCATAACGGTCACTTGGCCCAATGGCTGTCGCCTTCAAAGCCCTACAAGAACTGGTTCCCTTGTTCTTTCTCACCCAGGGATACTCTGACCTCTGACCTCCTTTCTTACATGCCCCTCAGGCCTCCCTGAGATACCCACAGGACCTCCAACACCTCCTTCAAGCTTTGCTCCATGTCACCTTCTCAGTGGGAACCCAGCCCCCAATTCTAATTAAAAGACATCATCTGCTTTCCCCACCCTAATCCTCATCATCCTGGTTTACTGTTCTCGAAATGTTCATGTTTCCAGAACTCTGAGGGTCCTGCTCTTACAAACACTCATTCTCACAGGGCTGAGGAAGAGAGTGAAAAGAATGGACGTCTGAGTTTACTCTGATGCTCTTCTCACCTTCTCAGTCAGTCATGCTTCCATTCACTGACCACATAGCTGTGTGGTCCCGATAAAGTCTACCTTACACCATCTAGAGGTATGCGATAGATTTAGGAAATTAAACTCTATGATGTTCACACGACTTTGAAATCATTTCCATGATTTCATGACCCACTTTTCCTGAAGAGTGACATAAAGTGTACTACAGGTCATTTACTTGCCTTTGCTCTGGTCTGCCCTTCCCTCCTGGAACACAGGCACCAAGAGGACAGGGATTCATGTCCTTGGACTCTGCCTCACAGGGCAGGTGTGGCCAGAGATGAGTCACTGCAGTTCAGATGAAAGAGTGAGGCCTTTCAAAGGGGGAGCGGGCCTCCAAGTCAATATTACCAAGGCCTGGCCTCAGCTTCTCATTGGTGGTATCATGAATTCCCAGGAAATTTTTTTTCAACATACTCCAAAACTCATCTCCCAAACTCTCAGAATGACAAGAAACCAGCTTGAGAAACAGGCAGATGGCAGAGCTTAAGCTTGCACTCGCTGAGTTGTGGAGGAATTTGTCAGGGAAGGGCCAGTATCAAATACCTTTCCTGAGGTGTAGCAAAGAACCCTGGGAAATTTGAAGAGACAAGGTGACACATTCAAGACCATAAATGTACACAAACAAAGTTTTCATGTGTGATGCAGAAGGGGCTTGGGGAGGGAGAGCTGAGTGCTCTGAAGTGAGCTGAGAACCACTTGTCTCTCTCAGGCCTCTAATGGAGCTTTCTGAAAAGGGAGTGAAACAGCACAGTCTCTCACTAACCCTTAATAACACATTCTGAGTTCACACTGTTCCCTTTGATAAGTATCTTCAAATAATTTTAGTTTGTTTTTTTTTAAACCTAAGTGTTTTCTTCACCCTATTAATCAGAAAAGTGCACAAAAACCATGGCTAAAGTAACTTGTCTGATGCTGGGGTAAGGACAAAGAATAAAACCATTACCCCGAAACTCTGTCTGGGGAAACTCTTCACACATAGAAAAACATTTGTGAAGATATTTCACCCTCCTCCTCCCTGCTCAGCCCCCTCAACAGGGCACCGGACTACTCCAGAAGCCGCCTGGATAAGGCCCCCTTGGAGCTAAGCAAGATGCTCGTAACTAAACAACTGTTAATGTTTCCAGAACACTGGCTGCATGGGACCCACTCTGATAAATATTCCCTTCTGACAGGGCTGAGGAAGAGCTGGTGAGTGAAAGAATGAATTCACCTGAGTTCACGTTGGAGCTGAGTGAAAACATTTGGGAATTAAAAGTAGCATTAACGGGCCAGAGCGATAGCCCAGCGGGTAGGGCGTTTGCCTTGCCGTGGCTGGCCTATGCCGACCCGGGTTCAATCCTTGGCATCCCATATGGTCCCCCGAGCACCGATAGGAGTAATTTCTGAGTGCAGAGCCAGGAGCAACCCCCTGAGCATCGCTGGGTGTGACCCAAAAAGAAAAAAAAAGTAGCATTAACTTTTCTAGAGCCAGTAAACAAAATACAAGTTCTTTCTTAGGGACTCATCAATCAGATGAATAGATGCTGGAGACACCGGTCCAGAACATATGTGTTTGGCCCAGTCATAGAAGACTTTAAACTTACAGACTGGACCAATAGCACAGCAGGGAGACTCTTGCCTTGCATGCACTGACTGACTTTGACCAGGGTACCCCATAGGGTTCCCCAAGAATTGCCAGGTGTGAACCCAAAGCTCAGAGTCAGGAGTAAGCCCTGAGAATTGCTGGGTGTAACCCGAGAACCAAAAAAAAGAAAAAAAATTCTAAACTTAGAGTCATCTTAAAACCTGTCCTTCCTTCCGTAGGTTCTTCTCATTTAGTCTCTATTCTCTTCACAAGGCATCAACATTCCCTGCAATTCAGAAAGAAAGCGTCTGGAAAATTCTAAAATATCCAGAATAAACCAAAACATGTTGAATTTTTTCCCTTTGTGATGATATATTAAAGAACATAAACAATGAAATAGGTAGATTTTATATATTTATATATACACATGTGAAGTAGGTAGATTATATATCATATACATATGATATATATACATATATATCATCAAGTGAGATAATTATTAAAATGATTGTGGATTTATATAGCATGTGTATTCTTATAAAAAATCTATATATTTCCTTAGGGAAATTGAGTTTTGTTTCCACCTACTTTAAAAAAATATATTGCATTTTAGGCACCATGGAAAGAATGACATAAATATTAAAGTGAATCTTTATTGGTAAGGCTATCACTGCCTCTTAAGGAGGAAGGAACTGAGACACAGAAAGGTTGAGTGCCTGTCAGAGGCCATACAGCTAGCTAATGGGGAGTCACAAGTACACACTTAAGATTCTGTGCTCATTATAAAAGATCTGGGGACTGGCTTCTACTTTTCAGACCGGTAAAGACTTTTCTCCTACTAATATCCAAGGTCATGGAAAACAGGGCCATGAGGACTTGTTAGTGGTTGGAATCTACCACAAGTGTGAGTGGGGCAGAGGGTAGGTAAGACAGACACGGGACCAGTTTGATAATAACAGTTGGAAATAATAATGCTAGACTAGAATTGAGAATTGTAAGTAGGTAAAGGAATATATATGATAACCCTTCAGTGCCTGTATTGCAAACCATAATGTGTAAATTGTAAAAGGGGAGAAAGAGTGAGAGAGAGAGAGAGAGGAGAGAAAGAGAGAGAGAGAGAGAAGGTGGGTTGGGGTGGGAGTGAAACTAGGGACATTGGTATAGGGAAATGGGCACTGGTGGAGGGATGGGTGTTGGAACACTGTATGCCAGAAACCCAATCATGAACGACTTGGTCTATCTTATGATATCTCATGGTGATATAATACAAAAAAATAAAATAAAATGAAAAAATCCAAGAACTTTCTCTTGTAGAAGACGAGTTCTGGGAAACAGAATGTTTTCCTTTTCTGGAATACTTCCTCTTCCCTCAGTTTCCCTCCTTTAAGCCCCCTTCTGTTTGGGCTCTTATTCAGTGCCAACACAAATGCAGCCTATTGAATCCTCAGCTGACCTACGTTGGAGCTTCCTCATCTCTGTGCATGATGCCATGGTCTTTCTCAGCGCTGGGAGGATCTGGAACAGCACCCTTTGTCTTATATCCGACAGTCACTGAGTACAAAGTACAAGTTCATTCTTTTTGGGGGCCATGCTTGGATGTTCAGGGCTTATTCTTGTCTCTGCACTCAGGAATTACCCTGGTGGGCGCAAGGACCATATGCTGGGATCAAATCTGGTTTGGCTACATGCAAGACAAACACTATACCCGCTGTACCATCTCTCCAGCCCCACCAAGTTCATTCTTATCTGCTGTTATTTCTAGAGTGTAGAACTCATTCTCCATCTCTTTTTATTGCTTGTTTTCTTTTTTGCATCACACCCACCAATGCTTGGGGATTACTCCTGGCTCAGCACTCAGGAATTACTCCTGACGGTGTTTGGGGGGGCCATATGACCGCATGCAAGGCAAACGCCCTCCCGCTGTACTACCGCTCCAACCCCTGATTCTCCATTTCTGATTCCACCCATGACCACACAGGACCGACTACTTTCTTGTCCATACTCCTGCAGTAAAGTGCTCACTTTCTTCCTACCCTGGGTTACTGCTGCCCAGTGTTTCCTCCATTGCCCGGCCATGCCCTCTCATCACAACTCTCACCAAGGGGTGCAAGACCTGGCAGATTCATTCTCAACTTCCCAAAGCGGGCATTCACGCACCTCTTCTCTACTCTCTCTCTCTCTCTCTCATCCAGTTCCCAGGGTCCCTTCTCATCTGAACCCCCGTGGGAAAGCTCACTTAGCTTCTTGCCTTCCCAGTCTGGTGACACCATTTTCCTAAGGACTGGCTTTCTCCTCTCCAACTGCCTTGATGCTCCTCATACACCTCACTGCAAAGACCCCTCTAGGGGGCCAGAGTGATAGTACAGTGGGTATGGCATTTGCCTTACATGTTTGTGAGTCAGATTTGATTCCTGGCACTACATATGGCTCCCTTAACCCTACCAGGGGTGATCCCTGAGCACAGAGCCAGGAGCAAGCCTTGAGCACAGCCAGAAGTGCCCTCCATCATCTCAAAAAGAAAAAAGATTGGTCATCTAAAGTGGCGTTTCTCAAACTTCTACCAGCTGGCATCTCCTCTGACCCTGTTTCCTTCCCGTAACCCATCTACTTGACTTTTAGCTGTGGACACCAATGGAGGAATATCCATATAGCACCCAATGGAGAAGCGATGCTCTAAAGAGCCTCTTCCCATTCAGGTGCTCAAGCACTGGCTAGATTACGGGAACATTTTTTGGCTTATAGTGAAAAGAAGCCCAGGCTCACCACTAAGTTACCAGAAAACTGGGAATTTATTTGCCATTGCTAAGCTCTTCACGTTAACTTGCTTATGGTCATTCACAGTGCACAGCACAGTTCTTTACAGTTTCCACATACACCCCAGGTACAGTCCCCAATACTCCCAGCACTGTGGTGAACACAGTAAACTTTCTTTGAGTGGCAGATGAAAAGATTACTCTATTTGTGATCAGACCAAACCCTACAAATTGCATTGCCAATGGTCTTCCATGGGCCTGCATATTTAACTCTACCTTTTGGATACAGATTCTTATTACTGATATCCCAACTCTTGTTAAACTAGAAGCAAATTTTATCTGCTTAAAACAGCAGCATTGCTAAAACCCAAAGGGCCTCATAAAAGCAAGGGTTGGGCTGACAAATGCGCCCTTTGTGGTCAAATCACCACCTCAAAAGTGCAGTTTGTTTCACACATAGTGACCTTTAGTGTGAAGATAAAATGCATGTAAATTAAGCTTGAATGCCAACGAGATTTGGCCAAGGATTTCTTAAGAGGGGGTGTTGAGGGGGAGGAGGAAGTAGGGAGGGAGCTGAGGAATGTGGAGAGAAAAGAAACGGCTGTTTTTCTTTAAGATGAGTACCATTGGTCAGGTCCTCTCAATTTCCCCCAAATGAGAAATTTGAATAGTGTCTTCAGGACAACCCCTATAACAGGAGTACTTAGAGGCTAACACTGATCCATCAGAGGGGTGACAACAGCTCTCTCTCTCTCTCTCTCTCTCTCTCTCTCTCTCTCTCTCTCTCTCTCCCCTGGGCTGTAAACCCTATAGAAGGGGCAGCCCAGAGAGCCTGGCTCCTGGCCAGGACTGTTTGGCCTCCCCCACCCCCTGTCCCCCCAAGTACCTTCAGGAGTAATCTCTGAGCTTAGAGACAGCGGTAAGCCCTGAGCAGGGCTACTTGTAACCCAACCCCTCACCTGCTTCCAAAAATCTGTTTTATCCATGGCATTAAGAGAGTGAAGGAAGGAGGGCAGGGAAGAGTCTAACAGGGACTTCACCAGGCACCTGAGCAGGAGGCTCCCTGCTGCCCTCACCTCTGCTGCCTTTGCTGAGACTTGAAGCTGAAGAGTGAGGGGCAGGTCCAACAGGGTCCCGCTGTTCATGTGGTCAACACAACTACCTGTTCTCTAGCTCAGGCTAGACTCCTGTTTCTCACACAGAGCCTTAGAGAGTCCGACAGCTCTCCCTCCCTGTCCTCTGAACGCTGTACTGGCACGTGTGCACGGTGTGGGCTGATGATGCCGGTGTCCGATGGCTGTTCTAGGGGAGTCAGCTTGCTCTTGCTTCCTCAGTGACCTGGGACAGGGCCTGAGTTGGGTTTAGGGGTGCAACCCTGCTGTCCTCACTAGATGCAACCTTCATTGAGCTGTCATTAAGTTCTCTTCCCACCTTTCATTGTCAGCCCGAAAAGGACTGCAATGCAAACCGGCCACATGGTGTGGGGTATGACACCCCAGTGGCTGTGCACAAGTGTAGCTATGAACCTGCCCACGTCTCTGGCCCTGCATGTGGGGGCAAGGCTTTATAGCCCCCAACTTCCTGTTTTCCTGACTTGATCTCTCATCAAGGTCTGGTCCATACCAATGGGGGACCGTGTGGGAATGTCTCTCTCTTTCAACAGAAAAGAACAGAAGAAGCTCCCTGGATCACATTTTTCTGTTGCTGCTGCTGTTGTTTTTAGGACCACACCCAGCAGTGCTGTTACTCCCAGCAGTGTCCAGGGACCATACGGTGCCAGGTATGGAACTGGGGCGGCATGCATGCAAGGTAAGTACCTTAAGTCTTGTGCTATCTCTTCAGCCAAGAACAGATAGTGTCTGCAACAACACCCTGGATTGGGGGCATCAGGGTGGTTAAGAGCTGTGGGGGGGTGGGGGGGCGGAGTGATAGCACAGCAGGTAGGGTGTTTGCCTTGCATGCGGCTGACCCGGTTTGATCCCTGGCATCTCATATGGTTCCTCAAGTACCTCCAGGAGTAATTCCTGAGTGCAGAGCCAGGAGCAACCACTGAACATTGTCAGGTGTGACCTCCCTCCCCCCATAAATAAAAAGCTGCCCACGGGACAGGGACGAAAGGGGAATGAGGTAAGATTACAGCAATGGTCCTGAAGAAAGGGAATGACCGTGCAGAATGCCACAAGGGCGGCCTGGGTGATGCCTATAGCAGCTACCCAGCTTGCGGCCGCCGTGTGAGAGCAGCCATGGATACTGCAAAAGCAAAGGGGTGTACACAGAGTCCAAGACGACTTTATTTATGGCTACTGAAGTTTGGCCTAATTTTTACAAGGCGTGTCATGTTGCTCTGCGCTGGATGCTCTTCTGAACACGTGTAAGAGTGACAATCATTCTCTACCCATAAGTCACATGCAAACTGAGGTTCATGGTCCCTGACCCCTCGATTTCACATTATCTGCGGGGAACTCAGCCCAAGTGGATGGAGAGGGAGGCCAGCCTTGACCAAGGCAATTTCAGGGGTTCCAAGAAAAGAAGAGCATCCAACTCACTAGCACAATGGTGGTGATCGGTACCCTAGCTCCCCGGGAGGATCATTTAGAGAGCCACTGAAATGGCACTCACTGCTGACATCCTGTGATACTGCACGGTCTGCTGAAATAGCACACTCGCCCTGAACAGGGCCTGGCTCTCCCCATGCCATTGACTCCTGCAGTGTTGAAGAACTGAGGGGTCAGAGTCTTCATTCATAGCTGGGGCTACAAATGCCCTCCACGTTCTACCTAGACTATTCTCTTAGTGGTCTTTTTTGCTTGTCTTGGGGGAGGAGGGGAAATTCCCAAAAGATGCTCAGGGATTACTCCTGGTTCTGAGCTCAAGAATTACTCCTGGAGGGCTAGGGGTTGCCTGGAGTCAAATCCAGCATGCAAGGTAGATACCCTGCCCTCTTTCTTAGTGACTTTTCTACTTTGAGAGGCTCTACATAAATTTTATTTCCTGTAATTTGTTTCATTGTGGGAATACCAAGAATAAAGAGGAGAGGGACCGGAACATTAGTACAGCAGAAAAGGAGTTTATTTTGCAAGCCGCAGACTTGGGTTTTGTCCCCATTATCCCATATGGTGCCCCAAGCACCTCCAGGAGAAATTCCTAAGTGCAGAGTCAGGAGTAACCTCTGAGCATCACCGGTGTGACCCCCAAAAGCAAAAAAAAAGGAGAATCTGTGAAGGCAAGTAGTGACAATGCTGCTAGAAGAAAAAAGGGAAGGGTCTTTCAGCAATGAAAGTGGCTGCTCCGTAGAAACACAGCCCAGGGGTCTGAAACAAGAACCTGTGGGACCTGCTGGGAGGCGTGTGGAGGCTGTGGAGGCGCTGGAGGCCTGCCTGTTGAAGGCACACAGAAGGAGCACATGTCTCAAAGTGCAGCCTAGACACCAGAGCTGGTAGGCCCAGAAACTGGGGGAATGCGGAGTCTCAGCTCTAGAACCCTACCAGTCTCAGCACCCTTAGAGGGAGAATGGTAATTGAGAGGTTTCTTTAAGCATGGCACCAGGGCCAACTGCTTCAAACTCACCAAGGGAGAGCAGGACCATGGAGAACCATGGAAGTAGGGGCTGGTGGGGTGGGGTGTTACAATCAGGAAATTAACATAAAAACACAAGGTGGAAAATAACACAAAGAGGAATGGGGATTTGCTGTTTCCAGAACAAAGGACCTTGAAGCACCTGTTTTCAGGATAGCCTTAGAATAATGTTGCCAAGACTGAGCTTGCCCCTTGGGTCAGGAAGCATATGTCACTGACTGCTGTTCTTTCTTGCCTCTGTAACCTGCTGCTTGCTTGCTTAGTGAAATCCCAGGATGTGGTTTTGTCCTATAAAAAATCCTCGAATTTTGCTCTCAGGATTGCCTCTCATCCAGGCTGGGTTTGAGAGAGCAGTTTTGGCCAACTAATAAAAACTCCTTAATTTGAGACAAAGCTCTGACTCTGTGGAATACTTTGGGAGGTGTGTGTGTGTGTGTATATGTGTGTGTGTGTGTGTGTGTGTGTGTGCGCAGGCGGGGGTGTCAGCCTAGCCTATAACAGGGGCTTCTTAGGACTGTAGAGCTTAGAGGTTATAGGCCCCCTAATTCTCTGGGTGGGGTCCTGGTGTTTCTAGGGGATCATATCTAATTCTACTGCTTGAGAAGATACCCAGGAAAAAGGCAGCGATACAATGACTGTCTCCCCCCCAGCCTGCACGCACAGACCCTCCACCTCCACCTCCCCTGCTCCCATCCCCCCACATGGATGTGAGTCCGTGGACCCTCTAAAGGCCTTGGCCTGGCATGGCTTCCAACAGACAGCAGGGCAGGCTGTGGAAGCTCATGCTGGCCGAAATACAGACACAGGACTTGGTGTTTCTGTTCTCCTGGGCTAGACACAGAATAGGTAATTTGCACATGAAAGTCTCTCCTTAGAAACAAGATTAGGGGCTGGAGCCATAGTACAACAGGTAGGATGTTTGCCTTGCCGTAACCACGGACCCAGGTTTAATCCCTGACATGCATATGGTTCCCGAGCACCACCAGGAGTAATTCCTAGTGCAGAGCCAAGAGTAACCCCGAGCATTGCTGGGTGTGACCCAAAGAGGCAAAATAAAAAAAAGGAAGAGAAAAACAAGATTAGATTAAAAATTAAGAAATAAGATTAGATTAAATTAGATGTTAGCCCTTAGATTAAAGCTCAGGAAGATGGCTGCTGAGTACATGTGTTGCATGCCTGAGACTCAGAGCTTAATCCCAGAACCACACAGCACCTTGAACACCACTGGACTAGACTCGGCGGCCAGTAAGCACTGCTGAGAATGGTCCTCGGCACCCCCACCTTGTCCGAGCACCAGGCCAGGCACTGCTGTTAGTGTCCCCCAGGCCCAGAAGCACCTCCCTGCCTCTACAAAAACAAAGATAAAACATTAATGTTCAGAGGCAGTTTCTCAAAACCCCTCAATAGACACTGTAAGTGAACCAAGAGACAAAATCAAGCAAATCAACAATTTATAGGTGTTTTCTTTTTGTTATTTTGGTTTTTAGAGCCACAACAGGGTATACTCAGGGACCAGTCCTGGCGTGTCTGGGATACAGGTGATTGAAGCCCTGTCAGCCGCATGTGGCAAGTTCCCTACCTACCTCTCCAGCCCAGAGGTCTTTTGTTGTTGTTGTTTGCTTGCTTAAATTTTTCTCAGGCCAAGATTTTTTTCAAATGACAACAAGAGTGAAAACGTAGCCAGGACTATAAAATTTGGTCTCTGTCAGAGGTGTCTGAAATGGATAGTTCCTCCATGCCACTTAAAACGACATATCAACTCAAGTAAGAATTTAAAAGCTTCCATTGCAGAAGCTTTGAGTGGATCTGTGTCCAAATGCCCAGGATTTTGCAGTTTGTTCATGGGGACAGAGCTGGCATCTCCCTTGCTAGGAAGCGAAATCAGGGCAGTTGCAATGGGGAGCTCCTTATGGAGCAAGATTAATTAATTATGCAGTTAAACCAGCAAAAGCAAAGGACTTAAACCAGGAAAGAAGATTTTGAGACGTTACTTCATAGATCCTTTTAACTTTCCTTAGCTGCCGTGGGGTGTGCAGAGGGGGCAGTGCAGCCAAAGCCCCTGGAGAATGTAGGAAATGACGGATTCTCGCATGAGCTGGAGTAGCGGCCCTAGGCGCGGGAGCTTCATGGAGCTAATAATTGCATCAGATTCTCAGCTTTATCCTGGAATGTTGGGAAAATAGCTTTGTAGGGCTCTCTTTCATTCTCAGCCCGGCAGGAACAGCCTTCGCAGCATCCGGCTCCCCAGTACTAAACATTAAGGCTGACTGCCTGCAGGTAAATGGTATCAACGGGACGAACCATCCCGGTTTGGAGAGCCTGTGTGGATGCAGGCCAAGGAGGAAACCTTCGCTCTTTCAGCACTGGTCTTTCTGTCCTTGGATGGGGCTGAATTCTGGCGCTACGGTTGCGGGGGGAAGCAATTTAAAGGCACGCCCCATCGGTGAAGGCTGGAGATGGCTCCCAGAGCCTACAAAGCTCTGCTCCCGGGGCAGGACAGGGCTTTGCTCCTTCTATCCGGAGCCTCCCTGGAGCACCAAGTCGGGAGCAGCCCCTAGCACTTTAGGTGCGGGGCCCCAACACTAAACAAGCAAAAAGAAATCTGGCTGACAGCTGACTGTAACCTGGGAGTTTGCAGCCTGGGCTGCCTGCGGGTTTCACACGGGCCTACACAGCCCCTCAACACACACAAAGCCAACTCTTTACAACTGCCACCAAAATTAAAATAAAATTAAAAAAAGAAAGTGATTCTTATACCCTTCATTCACCTGCACACCAAAGGTGGGAACCCGCCTGCAAGCCTCGCCTCCCTGTGTCAGAGAGGGGAGCTAGCTCCAGGCTCAGGGGCTAGTCCAGGACACCTGCCCAGGGCAAAGACCTCTATTCACTGCCCCTCGCAGCTAGGCTGGCTTGGAGGGGGCCCTGGGGGGCCCTCTGGGCTCCCCGCCCTCCAGCCCACCGCGGCGGGGGCGCCCGGGGCGCCGAGCCCCCGCCTACCGGCACCATGGAGTAGGTCATCATCATCAGCATGTCGTGGCTCTCGGCGCGGACGTGCGGCGCGGGCTCCCCGCCGTGGCTGCGCTTGTTGCGCGCGGCGGCGCCCGCGGGCTCCGGGGCAGGTGCGGGCGCCCAGCGCGGCGCGCGGCTCAGCTCGGCCAGGAAGGCGCGTAGGGCGCTGTCCTCTCGCTGCTCGCGGCCCCTCTGCGCCTCCAGCGCCCGCAGCGCCGCGCTCAGCCCGCGCCACTGGCACAGCGCGAACACGGTGCCCGCCGCATTGAGAGCCGACAGCAGGGCCAGCGCTGTCAGTGCCCCGCGCAGTCCCCAGCCCGCGCCTCCAGCGCCAGCGCGCTCGGCGCCGCGGGCCATGCTGGGTGCGCGCCGCGGGCGGGCCGGGCCGGGCTCGCCGCGTCCCGCTCGGGTCGCCTTTATATGCCCGCCCTGGGCCAGCCGTGGGCTGCAGGCGGCGGCGCTCTGAGTCACCCGCCTGGGGACCCGGCGGGCAGTGTGGCGGCGCCCGAGCTGCCTCAGAGGACAGGGCGGGGGCTGGGGGCCAGAGGCCGGCAGAGTAGTGAGTGGAGATGCGCGGAGGAGGGCAGGCGCCCGCTCCCGGCTCCCAGCCCAGCCCGCCGGCCCACCCGCCTTTGCCCGCGACCGGGGCACAGTGCGTCATACGGAGGGGGGAGAGCTGGCATTCTTAGAGCCTAAGAAGTCGCTGCATTCCCTACCCACCGCCCAGCGACTCTCCGCTGAAGAGGCTCATCATGGCCCGTGCCCTTGCGGGGACCTGGAGGCCAGGGAGGCTGACAGGCCCCAGCAGCTCATCCCCCCTTCCTTGCGGCAGCCCCTGAGCTGACCCCAGGCAGAGGTGCAAGAGTGGGAGCAAGACGACCAGTGCTAGGTGTGGCGCTGGAGACCACTGAGCACCAAAGGGTGACCCCAGTGGTCTGCACAGTCACTCCAGCAGAAGCACGTCCTTGGACTGTGCATTGAATAGTCCCCACACTTGGCTGAGAATCACCAGGAGCGGTCCAGGGACCTCCTGAGCACCACCCTTAAAAAACACCAACAATAACAAGAAAAAGAATTAAACTCTGCATATGTTCCAGAACTAACCCTATCCCTCCTTGAAAGGCTGACTTGTCCAGTAGTTGGGTGGGCGGTGTAGGCCCCTCCTCACAACCGCATGCCACCACCCCACTTTTCTACTCATTTCAGAACCAGCAGGCATGGGATTCCAGTTCTGCCCTGATCATGGCAGTTCAGCATGTGCCCGCCTTGGGATGTAGGTTTCAGAGGGTCTGTGGCAAAGAGGAAGTACTGATGGGTACAGAGCCTGAGGTCCGGCACTGCGGGCCAGAGTGGCGCAGAGAGAGGGCAAAGACCCAGAGTCCTTGTCCACTCAGTCAGTCTCTCTACTCCCTCTTCAGGCTTTCCTGCAGGGCGATGGTACCTGGCCAATGGTGAGGGTGGGCATATTGCAATGGCGGGGCCTCCATCCACCCCTCACTGCCTGCTGCTGCATCCCAGAAGCTGGCTGTGCTCTCCTCGCACCCCTTCTGTCTGTCTGTGGAAACCCCTTTGAACGCTTAGTGCCAAGCCCCCACACTAGTCTCATGTTCTGTGCTGGGTCTCAAACTTTCCTTCCCCCCCTCCTTGGTGAGCGCCAGAAACTCAAAGTTTGAGTTCAAAGCAGCGGGCTTTGAAATCAGACTGACCTGAGGTCTCTTTTTATCTTTTTAATTTTTTGTTTTTTTTGGGTCACACCTGGCAATGCTCAGCGGTTACTCCTGGCTCTACACTCAGGAATTACTCCTGGAGGTACTTGAGGGACCCTATGGGATGCCAGAGATGAAAACCAGGCCAGCCGTGTGCAAGGCAAACACCCTACCTGAAGTGCTATTGCTCTGGCCCCTGAGACCTCTTTTAATGAGGTATCTTGTTCCAGCTTCTTGCAGGAGACTATAATACAGCATCTCAGGATTACAAAGATTCAAGGAGAAAACACATGTGTGGCATTGGACTATGGACATGAAATCTGACAACATACCTGGCCGCTTGACACTTGATCACCTGCATTTCATTATTCATCGATTTGCTCGAGCGGGCGCCAGCAATATTTCCATAAGGGCTCTTTCAGGGTCGGGAAGATAAACATTTTTATTACTGCTTTTGGCATGTTGAATACGCATTGGACAGCTTGCCAGGCTCTGCCATGCGGGCGGTATACTCTCAGTAGCTTGCTGGGCTCTCTGAGAGGGGTGTAGAGATAAATTGCTGGTCTGCTCTGCCTAGCCACCACCTCAGCTTATTTCTACACATTAATTTTCCGGGTTGTTAGAGTGGGCTCAGGGCAGGGACTTCTCCCGATATTCCTCACGGCAAGACCCTCGGTCAACTGGAAATCTTTGACTCACCCACTGATGAACTAACTGCACTTCGTTGATGCTTTCTGACAATCAGAATTTTTTTTTTTTTGCAGGGGAGTCACCACTGGAAGGGTCACAAAGCTTTGGGGATCTAACCCCTGGCTCCCCATGTGCAAAGTTTACAGCTTCAGCCCCTTGAGCTAGTTCCCTGACCTGTTCCCCTATAGTAGAACTTCTGAATGCCTGGTGGACTAGACATCTTGTCTAAACACAGTGGCTTAGCATGTGGCTATGTGGAGCCTTCTGGTCTCTGGCTTCTTAAACCTCTTCTGAAGAGACCAGTGTGGCTTTGCAGGCTGCCCTGACAATAGATATTTTGATATTTCTCAAAATGAGCCAATACTTTCCTCCTCCTCCTCCTCCTCCTCCTCCTCCTCCTCCTCCTCCTTCTCTTTCTCCTTCTTCTCCTTCTCCTTCTTCTCCTTCTCCTTCTTCTCCTTCTCTTTCTCCTTCTCCTCCTTCTCCTCCTTCTCCTTCTCTTCCTCCTTCTCCTCCTCCTTTTCCTTCTTCTTTGGAATTCTTCTTTAGGGAGACCCTTTCCATCATCCGGGAGCTTCCTTGCACTTCTTTTCCTTCCCTAAAATAAAGTCATCTCTGAATTTGGCTAAATTAATTTTAAAATTCTTTATGATTTAAAAAAAATCTATTAATCTGCTCTGTTTTGCCGACAGAGAGATTTCAAGATAGAGTGAGGACAGCGGGAGCAATCTGAGTTTCTTTTTCAGGAGATCAGATAAGCCAAGAACATTGTGTGCTAGCCTTATAATGAGAAGTAGTTTTTCCATTAAAGTGCAGATGCTTCCTTGCCCAAAGTTAAATAGATTGGTCCTTAAAAACTGATTCCAGCTGCTTAATTTTAGGGCACTGGAGAATAAAATCCAATACAAGATTAGCCTGCAACTTTTATTTGGTTTGGTTTGGGGTCTACACCTGGCGGTACTTAGGGACTGCTTTCTACTCTGCTCTTGGGGACCTCTCTGCCATTGTCGAGGGAGCAGAAGGTGTCAAGGACTGAATCTGGGCTTCCTGCATGCAAAGCATGTGCTTGGTCCCTTGAGCACTCTCTTCGGCCCTGTTGATGCTCCATTGCCTTCCATTCTGCCACCTTCCTCCTTCCAATGATTAGGGGAAAGTGTTGCCACTGTGGGCATCTGCCTAGTCACCTCTGGTTCTGACGACAATTTGATGTTGCTACATTTTAATCCCCAGAAAACTTCCAGGTCCATCAATTAACACCAACAATTTTGTTTTAATTTGTTTAAATACCCATCCCTCTGTCTATTCATCTATAAATTTATTCAACAAATGGTAACCAGGGAACTACTATCTTTCAGGAATCAATCAGGCACAGGATAGAGACCATTCCTGTCTTCCTGAAGCCCCTGTATTGGGGGTGTGAGTGGGCTTGGCCACACCCGGTGTGCTCAGAGCTTACTCCTGGCTCCGTAATCAGGGGTCATTCCTAGCAGGTCTCAGGAGACTGTATGGAATGCCAGGGATTTAACATGCATGGCAAGCACCCTGCCCACTGTAGCTCCGATTGCTCCAGTCCTGAAGCCCCTGTCTTGATCTGGGGAGACCAGCCCAGAATAGCGAGTGAGCACAGATAGAGGGGGAAAATTCCCAAAGAAACAATGCTACAACAATGAAGGGAAAGAGTTTGATTTTGGACACTACATCACGGCAAGTTTGTCCTAGATGAGGGGAGTTGGGGCACAGACGATCTTTTGGAGGACTCAGGATTGATGATTGCCCATCTGCATGGCCCATGTCAGGCAGCTCCTGAAGCTTAGGCACACCAAGACCTCAACTCCCGGGAGCTGGGCAGTGAGCCCTTCTCTCTCCATGTCCATCATGCAAGCCAACAATCAGCATCAGCAGGGGCTGTGAATTCTAGCAGCAATAGGCTTTCTATTTGTAACATGTTGGACTGCAGAGAAGCTGTTCCTGCCTGGTGTTTATTAAGTAAATAAAATAAGTGATTTGGAGAGTCAGAGAGATAACTCAGCTTTAACCACTTGCTTCATACACAGCTGTGTTCAGGTCAACGGTTCGAATCCTGACATCACCTGACAAGTACCAGCAGGTGTGATCCTTGAGCAAGCCCCACCTGATATGGGTGAGAGACAAAGAGAGAAGAAAGAGAAAAAGCGAGAACGCTCATGGGCTGAAGCACATCCTTTCTATGTGGGTGGCCTGAGTTGGATTCCCCAAATTTGCCAAGCACCAACAGTTGGGAATAGTCTTCCAGCACCACTGCATGGCCCAAGAACTATGACGATAAAAGAAATGGGACTGTTTTCAGACACAGATCATTTCTCCGTGAAGAAAAATTCCACTAGTAGCTCTGAAATGGCTGAATCCATGGAAGTAAGTTAATACTACAAAGTCTTACTTAAGAAACACGAGCCACTGTTTTTTAGACAAAAGAAACTCATACATGTATGGAGCCCTTCGGCTTTCACAGCATTTCTTGTGTCACTTGAGCCCTGGGAAGAGAGCAAGGCAAGTCCTTATAGCCAGTTCACAGCTGAGCAAGCAGCAGACAGTTAAGGAACTTGTCTGAGTTCATGCAGCTGAACCGTCCCTAGCATGCAAACCTGTCATCTTCATCAGAAGAGGGAAGCCTCTTGGCCCAAATCTTGGGGAGTCAGGAATGTTCAAAAACATGGACAGTATGTTGGGTGCATCTAAATAAACAGGGCAGGGCAAGGCTTAAAGCTGGTAAAATGGCAAAATATTTAGAGCAGCACAGAGTCCCAAGGCTTAAGAACAAGGCAGAGAAGCTAAGGAGAGCGCTTCAAGGGCAAATGCACGTGCTCGGTCGGCAAAAGGCCCTGGGTTTGGTCCTCAGTACCACACGGTCCTCTGAGCTCTGCTAGGAGTGACCCAGCCCCTCGTCTGGCACCACTGGGTTGTAGCCTCCAAACCAAACAACCAATCCAACACAACAGCAACAAGAATGTGGGAGAGAGAGAGAGAGATAGACAGAGACAGAGACAGAGAGACAGAGATAGAGAGATAGAGGTAGAGAGACAGAGACATAGATAGAGAGACAGAGACAGAGATAGAGAGACAGAAACAGAGAAACAGAGACAGAGATAGAGACAGAGAGAAAGAGATAGAGACAGAAAGAGATGAGCGAGAGACAGAGAGAGACAGAGAAGAGATAGAGAGACAGAGACAGAGAAACAGAGACAGAGATAGAGAGACAGAGAGACAGAGAAGAGATAGAGAGAGAGAGAGAGACAGAGATAGAGAGACAGAGACAGAGATAGAGACAGAGACACAGAGAAGAGAGAGAAGAGAGACAGAGAGACAGAGATAGAGAGACAGAGACAGAGATAGAGACAGAGAGAGACAGAGAGAGAGAGAGAGAGACAGAGAGACAGAGATAGAGAGACAGAGACAGACACACAGAGACAGAGACAGAGAAGAGCGCTTCACTCTTGTGCAGTTCAGTAAGGGCTCATAATGAGAAATGGAATCAGAACATGACTTATTGGACAGCAATGTCCCATTTCTGCCTCTCAGAGATGAACACAGAACCTCTAAGAGGGACTGATGTGAATGTGAGGTTGAGATGTTAGACCGTCCCTCCTTGGCGTGAGAAGTCAGAGGGAAAAGCAAGATTCCATATGGCTGTCCTCTCTGGAGGCCCAGAGGAAGGGACCAAAGGGATTTCTGCCAACACGAGGCCCGGAGAGAATGGCCTGTCCTGGCAGGGCATGGATGCCAGAGCTGGATGTCACTACTGGAGCTCTGTCCCCAACCAGGTCACCCACAAAGCCAGACTTGGAAGACTTCATTATTTTATTGTTTCAAGACAGGCTTACAGCTGTGGTGCTGGGCTGAATTTCTCTTCCCCCTCCACCCCATCCTCCCAAACTCCCTCCCTCCTCCTTTCCTTCTTGTTTCTTTCTTTGGTTCTTTCTTTTGCTTTTTTTTTGTCACCTCTACAAAAGTGGTAGGAATGAATTAAAGAACTTTGTGTATGATTTTGCCTTCTTAGGAAAATAAAGATTATGTAGTACGACTACAAAGCGTGATGTCCACCCTCTTGAATGTTACAGTTTTACTGGCTACTGGTTAGTGGGGAAGTAACACTTCTGCATTTATTTATTTATCTTGACTACAACATTTTGTCCTTTGATTAGTAACCGCATTTCCCTCAACACCCCCAGTCCCTGTCGCCCTTTGATTCTGTGCATGGGACTATTCTGGACGTCTCATGCAAATGAAATCAGGCGGTGTTTTCCATAATAGATGTATTTCTCTTAGCACAGGGCTCTCACGGGCCAAAGGGCCTATGTAGACTCACGTTACAGAAGTCTTTCTCAAAGCAGAGGAACATTCCATACGCCTCACTGCGTCTCAGCTCTCCCCCTTGCTTTCCTGCTCACACTGTCAGTGAGCATCTAGGTGGCTTTCACGTCCTGGCCATTGTGAACAGTACTAGGAGCATCTCTTTGAGACTCTGGTTTCCATTATGTGATAGTTTGTTTTAAAAGATAACATTTTACTGTTTTCATAGAGGCGGGTACCATTTTATGGTCCTGTCACCCCATTTCTCCCAACCCAACAAACACTTGGTTTTTATTTTGTATTCTGTCATGTCTATATATCTATATACATAAGGACAGATGTGAGGGGACATCTCTTTGTAGATTTGTTATGTTATTTTGCATATAAAATACTTGAAACAATGTATACAGTTAGAGTTTTGGAGACTTATTTTGCACATTTATGTTTGGTATATATATATATTTATATATAGTATACAATATACATTGTTTCAAGTTGGAGAAAGTGCTAATCATCTTTTTTCCTCAACATTGTATGTGTATCAGGGTCTTTTGTAGTTCCATATATATTTCAGTAATGGTCTATTTCTTTGAAGAAAGTCACTAGAATTTTGATTGGGATCTTATTGAACCTATATAATGCTTGGGGTAGAAAGACCATTTTAACTATATTTATTCTTCCAAACCATGAACATAGAATATCACAGAATATCTTCTTGTGACTTCCATTTTTTTCAACAGTGACTTACAGTTTTTAATGTATAAGTCTTTCGCCTGATTTGTTAAATTTATTCCTAGCTGCTCATTACATTTTGACGGTATTGTAAATGGGGATCTCTAATTTCTTTCTCCAGAAACTTTTTGTTTTCTGGGCCACACTCCAGCTGTGCTCAGGACTTACTCCTGGCTCTGTGCTCAGGGATCACTCCTGGTGGGACTCAAAAGGACCTTATGGGGCACTGGGGATTGAACCCAGGTTGGCCTGGTGCAAGGTAAGACCCCTACCTGCTGTACTCTGGCTCTGGCCCTCTCCAGAAACTTTTTAGTTGGGTGCCCTTCGGGCCCTTTGTCTATTTTTTGCTTGGTGTGTGTCTTTGTCAGGCACATAAAGTGGCCACCAAGACAGATGCCATGAAGCTTTTTTACTATGTCTTCTAGAAGACATAAACGTTCAGGTCCTACTTTGAGTTATTTTACCTGTATGGCATAAGAATGAGGTTTGACTCCTTATGTTGCACATTATGTTTGATTGCTGAACCAACAGAGGAGGGGGCAGGCAGCTATGGTTTCTGTCTGAGCTGAGCAGAGGGCCACTGAAGTCCAGATTGCCCTCTCTGTCCTCCTCAGGTGGCCAGAGTGAATCGGAGAGATCTATCGGAGCTCTAAGACTAACAAGACACAAGTCAGTGGGGGTAGAGGGGGAGCGCTCTCAAAAAGTTAGGGCACTGGGGCCGGAGCAATAGCACAGAGGGTAGGCGTTTGCCTTGCACATGGCCGACACGGGTTCGATCCCCGGCATCCCACATGGTCCCCCGAGCACCGCCAGGACTTCCTGAGCGAAGAGCCAGGACTAACCCCTGAGTGTCGCAGGGTGTGACCCAAAAAAGAAAAAAAAAAGTTAGGGCACTGGATATGTGATCCTATTAGGAATTCTAGAACAGGGGGTGTTCTAAATTTTCCTGCTGGCTCCTGTAAATCTGACTTCATGTTCAGTGAAAACACCTGGAGTGAAAACACCTTTTGAGAGGTTTCTGGATTTTTCCCAAAGGGAAGTAGTGTGGCTTGTTGCTAAATTGGTGTACGCGTGTTTGGAGGAGAGCCCAGACCTATTCTGCTGACACTTTGCTGATGCCATCTGAGATAACTTTCAGGCAGGTAAGGCTTTTCATACCAGCATCTGGTCTCTGAATGACCTCTGCTTCTGTAACCACAAGAAGGCCACAAAATAAGAACCCCTATGTGTATCCCAGCTAAGGGACAAAGAAGAAGCGAAGTTGGACAAGTTCACTGAGTTTGGTCTCTCTTGAAATGGCGAGGTGTAAGAAAAATGGGAAAGTCAGTCTTCTTTCTGGGGCCCTAAGAGGGAGCTACCATCCATTACCTGTGGTTTTCCTTCCTTACTAGGGAGTGTGGAGGCTGACCTGGGGCCCAGAGGGCTGGCAGAAGCAACCACTATACCACAGTACTCCTGAAGTGACTCGACAACACAGCACAATCACAACTTTAGGTAGTCAGAATCCCAGAAGAGCACAAGACATGCTAGAACCCAAAGGCAAGACTTGCAGGCAAGGTAAGTGGATGGCAAAGAGTGAAAGGTCTGTAAAAGAGAATTTCTGGGATTGGATTAGACTAGAATTTCTAGTCTGGGATTAGAAGGCTTCCATTGGCAAGACCGAAGTGATACAGCAGAAGCTAAGGGGTAGAGTGCCAGGTCACTTTAAATCTCTGCCCCGGATCAGGTCACCAATCAGAATGTAGAATGGCATAGCTGGGAGTGGGATTAGGCGACAGAAAAAAGGAAGTCCAGAGGCCCCACTCTGGACTCACTCTCTAGATCACGCAGGGCAGCACATCCAAAGAGCTAAAACCGTGGGTCACTCAGTGACCACAACAGTGGGCAGGCACAGGCAGGGCTCAGGTGCCCAGCAGAGCTCAGGCACAGTCAGGGCTTGTATGCCAGGTAGGGAGAAGGCACTGAGCAGAGGAGTCTCACCCATGGGGAACAAGGCTATGGTGGAGACTATGATAGCCAGGCCAAGACAGCAGGAACTGCTGGGGACAGTTGGGAGGCCTGGAGACAGTACAGAGCACAGGCTCTCACCCACGTGCATGTGGCCATGGCCGGAGGCGGGAAAGCGTACACAGGATGGAGAAAGTGGCGCAGGGCCAGGGCCTGGCTATCATTCATGGGAGGGGAGTAGACTGCGTGGGACAGGACAGGGAAGTCGTTCACGGGACCAGGCAGTATCAGGCACAGGACTGGTGACGTCACTCACAGGTGAAAAAGAGGCTTGGACATCTAGGGAGGGACCTGGAACCATCTACCTTTTCCGTACATTAAACTAACTTTCCATCTTCCAAGTTTTATATGAAAATCTTTCATACAATTCTCAAGAATTGTATGAAATTCAATTTCATACTATTTCCAGCACAGGAAAATCTGCTTTCATGCTAACAAAAGGAAACACAGTTGGGGAAATGCATTAAGTCTCAAGAAGAAGAGAAATTGCTACTTTCTGGAAAGTAAAAAGTATGTACAAGTTACCTGCAGAGGGTAAAGGACTGTGGAACATCACTTTTTTTTTTCTTCAGGAATGCTTGAAGCAGAGCTTTGGAAATGGAAATGGAAGATGTGAGTCATGCTTATGGAGAACACAGACCGCACAGCAATACCCCACGTAAGGATCTGGAGCAAGACCTTGTCAGTGCAGAGGAATTATATTGGAAGACGGGCCAAGAATTCAAAGGATATGCATCTGCATATTGCATCCTAGAGAAAGATGTCAAGGAAATACATCAGGGCTGGAGCGATAGTCCAGTGGGCAGAACATTAGCCCTGCATGCGGCTGACCCAAGTTCAATCCCCAGCATCCCATATGGTTCCCTGAGTATTGCCAGGACTAATTCTTGAGTGAAGAGCCAGAAGTAAATCCTGAGCATCACCAGGTAGAGCCCCCAAACAAAACAAAATAAAAGATTTCATCAAACAACAAATGAATCTACTTAAAGTTTTCAGGGGGGGGAGATAAAAAGGGAAAAGAAGAAATGTGTGATGAACAAATGTCTGTACAATACATAATTAGTTACTTTTGGATGAATAATAATAGTTTGGGAATGTGTAATCGAGTGCACCAAGCAGAAGAGACATGTTTCGGGTGGGGGGGGTTGTTAATAATAGTCTGGAACCTGACGTACCAAAGCAGAAAGAAGGGCAGTGAAAGTTCTCGCAGGTCTCTTGTTGCTGTGGACGAGTGGGAGGGAAAAGCACTGCCAGGCCTCGCCCCTGCAGGGAGGAAGAACAACTCCGGCAGAACAGAGAATTTGCTCATCTTCTGCTACTGGGGAAAAATGTCAGCTTGACTAGGAGCAACAAAACCGGGAGGAAGAGGAGAAGAGCGCCCACATAAAAAAGGGAAGGCAAAGAAGATGGACTCCGAGGCCTCCAGCACAACAGCAGCAGGGAAGGGCAAATGAGTAAATGTTAAGAAAAATACAAGAAAAGAGTCCCTGATGGCCTGTGGGGGCAATGCATAAAGGTCAGTCTTAGCTGACCCCTCACTGTGGCAGCCCGCATCACCCCCTCCTCCTTGGCAGGCCCTGCTCTCCTGCTTCAAGTCATCGCCTTCTTTTTCTCTTCTTACTGAGGCAATATTAGTTTATTTTCACTTCTTTTTTTTTGGTTTGGGGCCACACCCAGTGATGCTCAGGAGGGTTAGCTAGCTCTGCACTCAGAGATCATTCCTGATAGGCGGTGTATGGCAAGCCACGGAATCCAAGGCAAGCACTATTGCTCCGGCTCAACACCGGTTTACATGAGTATAAATGTGTATTTGTTTTCAGAGGGTATCATGTTATTCCACATGCCCGCCACCAAAGTGCCAATATCCCTCCCCTCACTATCCGCCGGGACCCTTCAGTCCACTGCCTACTTCAGGCCCTCAGTCCTGTGGTCAGAGTATCAGCATCTGTTTTCACTGGACAGTATCATCTTTGTTTCTCTACATCCCACATACGAGATCAGCAGGTGTTTGTCTCTCTCTGACATAGTTCTGAGAAAGTTCCAGCCATGCTGTAGCAGAAGGCTCGGTTTCACTTTTTCTTAGCGCCTCATTGTATTCTGTGATATATTCATCATCTCAGCATCTTTCTCAATTAGCAATAGTCGCACCTCAGACAAACCTCATCGGCTATGATACTGCCACTGTGCAAAGCTCAACATCTTTCTCCATTCATTTCTTCGCAGTGCCCTCGAGTTGCTATCTTGGTTATTATAAATGCACTGCGGCACATATAAGTCTGCGGTTTTTTTTTAATTAATGTCTGTGTTCTTTGGAGAGATACCTAGGAAAATCTGAATCATATAGTAGTGCTGTTTCAAAGTTTTTGACAAATCTCCCTAGTGCTTGCCCTAGAGTCTGAAACAACTTATATTGCCACTGATACGGAATTTTGGTTCGTTTTTCTTCTTCATCCCCACAGTACTTGATGTTTCTGTTCTTTTAATATAGGTCATTTTCACTGGTATACACTGATACCTCCCTGCCATTCTGATAGACATTTCCCTGATAATCAGTATTGATGAAACTTTTTTCATGTGTCTGTTGTCCATCTGTATGTCTCTGGAGTTATTATACCCATTTAAAACTTGATTTGCTTTTTCTTTTAATTTTTTAATGTTGGGTTTTGTGAGCAATTCACATATCATAAATATTATCCCTTTATCACGGGCTTGGTGTGATATTTTCTCTCATTCAGTAAGATAGGTACCTTTTTAGTGATGTTTCTTTAGCATTGCAGAAGCTTTTTAGTTTTATGTAATCCCATTTGTTTACTTTTGCTTTTCTTTTTTCTTGGCAATGGAGTTACTGAAGAAACTCCCCAATTCAACACCATAGAGTGTCTTGCCTATGTTTTCTTTGATTCATTTTATGTATCAAAAGTCTTTCATCTGTTTTGAGTTATCCTTTTGCCTGCTGTGAGATAGTGGTGCACTTTCTTTCTTTGGCATGTGACTGTTCAGTCGTCAAAGAGTCTTTTTTTCCCTTCATTTTATATTCTTGGCTTCTTTGCTATAAACTTACTCTTTCTTATACCAGAGAGTTTATTTCTGAATGTTCAATTATTTTTTTATTTCTTTGTTTTGTTTGGAGGCCACACTGAGGAGTGCTTAGGGATCATTTCTAGTAGGGTCTGGGGGATTATATGGAATGCCGGGGGATTGAACTTGGGTTGGAAGGATACAAGACAAGAGCCTTACCCACTGTGCTATCTATCTCTTCAGTCCCCGACTCTCAACTCTAGTCCAGTGGTTCAAATGGTTTATTTCAATTCCACAATGTTTTAATTACTATAGCTTTAAACTTCAGTTTAAATATGGGGAACATAATGTCTCTCATCTTTTTTTCTCAGTATTGCTTTGGCTAGTCAGAGGGTTTTGTGATTCCATACCAACTCGGTAACATTTTATTAAAGTCCTTGAACAATGCCTTTCAAAGAGGATTGCATTGAATATGTATAACACCTTGGTCATTTAATTGTTCCTTCCATGAACACAGAAAGTTATCCATTTCCTTGTATCTTTTTTTTTTTTTTTTTGCTTTTGGGTCACACCCGGCGATGCTCAGGGGTTACTCCTGGCTCTGCACTCAGGAATGACTCCTGGCGGTGCTCGGGGACCATATGGGATGCCAGGGATCGAACCCGGGCCGGCACAGGCCAGCCGCCGCAAGGCAAACGCCCTACCCACTGGGCTATCGCTCTGGCCCCTCCTTGTATCTTTTAATGGCGTAGTTTTTCAATGTAAAAACCTGGATAAAAATGGATTTCTATTTGTCAGCTACTGAACTACTGTTTACCACTTAAACTGCTTTTCTTTCTTCCTTGCTTATAACACAATGGGTGAGCTATTTTAGTCTTTCGAATACAAGGATTTTGCATGGGAAATTTTTTGTGTGGGCAAGATTGTGTTTTTTTATTTGTGCCTAACAAAGGGAGCTGCAAATTGTAAGAACGGGCATTGAACCTACTGTCATTGGAAGTTGCTGTTCGAACTGAGCCAAGTAATGCTCTTTTGTCCACAATACCCAAGCTTGGTATATCCCAAAAGGTTTGTGTACTGTGCAGAGACTGGTTTCCCAACAACCTTATCTTCTATTTGGGAGAAACGTAATCAACTAAGCAACTGGCCCCTCAGTGTCACTGAGCTATTTCTTCCTTCAATGAAGGGAGGGAGGATCAAGACGCTTCACACCTAGTTCTGCCTAGAAGCTGAGAGGCTCCCCCTCCTCCATGAAGACCACCCAGATCACCTCCCGCTCAAGAAAACTCTCCTCTCACTCCTCTGACCTCTCTCACTCCTCTGCCTTCCCTCACTTACGGCTTGGGGAATAGTTTTGGGAGGAATATTAGATGGCTCTACTCACTTGGTCCCAGTATCTCTGGAAAGCAAAGAAGGGAACTATTTTTGCACTTTCCACCCAGTCAGTCTGCTGGCTGCACCCTAATGATGCCTTGGGCTTTAATCAGGAATTTAATTAGCTCTGGCATCCGAATCTAGAATGGAGAAAAGAGGAAGGCAACTGGGTTTCCATCAGGCTGGCATATGGTGCCTAGAGACACCCACCAACTGTGGCACAATGCTCCACGTGTCCATGCTGGAAGGGCTTATTCTTGTGAGATGCTGCACTTCTACTTTTCCTTTTCCTTTCCTTTTCCTTTTCTTTTCTTTTCTTTCTTTTTTTTTTTTTTTTTTTGCTTTTTGAGTCACACCTGGCAATACTCAGGGGGTTTCTCCTGGCTCTGCACTCAGGAATTACTCCTGGCGGTGCTTGGGATGCCGGGATCGAACCCGGCCGGCATGGGCCGGCCACATGCAAGGCAAACGCCCTACCCGCTGGACTATGGCTCTGGCCCCAGGTGCTGCACTTCTATAGATTGCGTGAGCCCAGAACCATGAGCTACTTGGGGATGATGGAGCACTTGGGATGATGGAGCATCTGGAGTGGTGGGAGACATGCTGAGGGTTGGGAGAAGACACACAAGTTCAGTTTTGATCCCTAATGCTTCCTCTGCAAGGCCAAGGACAAGTGTATCAATGCTTCCAGGAATCAAAATTTCAGTGGATGGGATGCAGTGAATAAGAACCTAATGGAAGTCCACCTGGGGGTGATGGCGAGGGTGCAAAGCCATGAAGTTGGGGAGGCGTGGCTCAAGAGTCCTTCCAAGCACCCAACCTTCCCGGGCCTTGGACCTCATGTTGTCACCTGATAGTGTTCCCTTAAGCCTGAGTCTTCTATAAAGGTTTCTTCTCAGTTCAAAATTCTGATTCTGGGGGCTGGAGCGATAGCCCAGCGGGTAGGGCGTTTGCCTTGCATGCGGCCGGCCTGTGTCGGCCTGGGTTCGATCCTCGGCATCCCATATGGTCCCCCGAGCACCGCCAGGAGTAATTCCTGAGTGCAGAGCCAGGAATAACCCCTGAGCATTGCCGGGTGTGACCCAAAAAAGCAAAAAAAAAAAAACAAAAAAAAAAAAAATTCTGATTCTGTGGGAAAGAATATTCACCCAATACCCATCTGATAAGGGGTTACTATCCAGGATATATCAGGCACTGGTAGGAACTTTACAAGAAGAAAACAAACAACCCCATCAAAAAATGGGGGAGAAGAAATGAACAGAAACTTCAACAAGGGAAGAAATTCAAATGGCCAAAAAACAGGAAAAAAATGCTCATTATCACTAATCATCAGAGAGATGCAAATCAAAACAACAATGAGATATCACTTTGCACCACAGAGACTGGCACATATTCAAAAGAGCAAGAACAACAAGTGCTGGCGTGGATGTGGGGAAGGGACACTCATCCATTGTTGGTAGGAATGCCGGCTGGTACAGCCTTTCTGGAAAACAATATGGACATTCCTCCAAAGACTAGAAATTGAACTTCCATCTGACCCAGTCATACCACTCCTGGGAATATACTCTGGGAAGCCAAAAATACGCAGCAGAAACACCATCCCTACTTTTATGTTCATAGCAGCATTATTCACAATAGCCAGAATCTGGAAACAACCAGAGTGCCCTAGAATCAATGACTGGATAAAGAAGCTTTGGTACATCTACACAATGGAATACTATGCAGCTGTTAGGAAAAATGAAGTTATAAAAATTTGACTATAGATGGATGGACATGAAGAAGATTATGTTGAGTGAAATTACCCAGAAGGAGAGAGACAGATACAGAATGACAGCATTTATTTGCAAGACATAAATATATATGCACATATTATGATACCAATATCCAAGGTCAAGTGAAACATGACCTTGTAACAGGAGGTCTTGTCAAAAGTAGAAATTATCACAAATGTGTGGGAGTCAGAGGCCAGGTAAGATAGAAAATAGAATAGTGTGCTAACAATTGTTGAAAGTACTAATACCAACCTAGAACTGAGTATTAAATACAGGCAAAAAGATACACATGACAACCCTTTAATGTATGTTCTGTAGTCCGTAGTCTTGAAGGGAAGGAAAAGAGAAAGAGATAGAGAGAGAAAGGAAAGAAATAAAAAGAACCTGCCATGGAGGCGGGCTGGGGAGGGGGAGGGAACCGGGGGCGTTGGTGGTGGGAGATGGGGACGGTTGTGGTAGTAGAGGGATGGGTGCTGGAACACTGTATGACCAAAACCCAAATATGAACTTTTTAATTGTGTATCTTTGTAATTGTATATCTCACAGTGGTATAATAAAATACTTTAAAAAAATTCTGATTCAGTGGGCTTAAGGAGGGGGCTGTTTTTGTTTTTGTTTTGCTTTTTGGGTCACACCCGGCAATGCTCAGGGGTTATTCCTGGCTCTGCACTCAGGAATTACTCCTGGCGGTGCTCGGGGGACCATATGGGATGCCGGGATCGAACCCGGGCTGGCGCAGGGCCAGCTGCATGCAAAGGCAAACGCCCCTACCGCTGGGCTATTGCTCCGGCCCCGAGGGGCAGTTTTTATGGGATATCTCTATCCAGTTTTATTGTCTGAAAATTTGAGATTCATGGACAATGCTGTATTATAGGTACAGAGCTCCTTTATCTAGGAGCTTAGCATGATTTTGGATAATTCTGATTTAAACACACACACACACACACACACACACACACACAAACCCTGAGTAAATTTTTTTTTTTTCATTTTTGGGTCACACCCAGCAATGCTCAGGGCTTACTCCTGGCCTGTCACTCAGGAATTACTCTTGGCGGTGCTCCGGGGACCATATGGGATGCTGAGGATCGAACTCGGATAGGCCGTGTGTGCAAGGCAAACACCCTATCCGCTGGACTATCACTCTGGCCCCGAGTAAACACTTATGCCTGTGGGATTTACTAGTGGAACATTTAAGCTTGAGTACATTTTAGTGATGGAGCAGGGCTTTACCAGCAAATACCTGTTTGTTTTATTATAGTTGAATTAAAGTCCAATAGTGTGAGTTTCGGGTCTTGCTTGTCTAGAGGCTCCTGTCACTGCACTCTTCTTCTCTGTGCATATTCTTCTCTGCATTTACGTTCTTTTTGTCCTGGTTTTGGGGCCACAACAGACATTACTGAGGGTCTACGTCTGCACTCAGGAATCATGCCTGATAGAGGGTTACACATGCAAGGCAAACACCTTCCCTGCTGTCCTATGTCTCTGGCCAATTATATTTGCATTCTGATAAGAGCTTATGTCCTCCTACAGTGCCCCATTGGAAGCCACAGTTGGGGGTACTGGGTTAATTGTGCATCAAGTGGACAGTATTTAGTAATAAGGGCCCTTAACTACTGTAGCTACCTCACTGAGACACTTGGCTTTGGATCGAACTAGAAAATTGGTATGTGTGTGTGTGCTCAGGCATTCTCTTGAATGTGCTGGTTGAATAAATAAGACGTGCAAGCTATGGCCATCTCACTGCTGGCCCAAAGGACAGAGCAGAGAAAGAAGATGGTAGAAGTTCAGGCAGACTCCATAAACTGAAACCTTTCTACTTAGGGGACTCCACGCTCTCCCCCATCCTGCTTCAGCTTAATTTTCAGAGCTACAATTCAGGGCCTAGGCTTGGGGCAGTCTAGTTTGAGCACCCAAACCCATCAAACTAGCAATATTCATCTGGCCTCAGGAGTCTCTTCATTGGCTTTGTTCTGGCTATTGTTTTCTTTCTCTGCTTATTCTCCCTGTTCAACGTTTTACCATAAATGAGATTACAGCTCCACTTTTGGTTTTTTGTCTGTTTTTGGAGCCACACCCAGCGATGGTTAGGAGTCATTCTTGGCAGTGGTCAGGGAATCAGTGGTGCCAGGGAAGGAACTCAGGCCTCTCGAGCTTCAGCTCCTTGAACCTGTCACCTGCCCTACAGAGCTCTACTTCTGCCCTCAGTTTGGATTCAACACAAACTCCAGCATTTTTCAACTGTTACCTCTGATCTTACCATTTCCCATATTGCGTTTCCCACGTGGTTCCCAGCACTTTGACCCACTGATATCCCGCTAAGCTACCCATATTGGTGGGCAGCTGAGATGGATTTCCTGTTAACACTGACCCCACCTCTCTGAGTTGGCGTTTTCCATTTACGCCTTTTCAAAATTAAATTTAATTTCCGTGTGTTCTTGTTAGTTGGGTTTCATTGGAAATTTTGTTTTGAACTGGTTTTGAACTGGCCTTTCATTTCTTCAGTTCTTAATTCTCTTTCCAACTGTATCATCCTTACAGCTCTTTCGTTCTCCACTGAGGATCTCACTCGGCTCTGAGCACTGAGTGGCCTTGTGCCCCGCACGTAGCATTCACTTTCTTCTGACTGCTGTTTAATAAAGATCCCTCTCTTGGGAATGTTTCAGAGGCCAGCAAACTGGTTCTGTCTTACTCACTCTTGTTTCTGGGTTAGTACTTGTAAGAAAATGCCCCCCCCCCACCCCCACCCCGCCCAATGTATTTGAGGACAAACTGCTGTCAGAGGAGCCGGGTGGTAATTGGGGAACACTTAACACCACTTCCAGTAAGTTAATTGTTTTGAAACATGAGAACATGAATCTTCGGGAAATGACCTGAAATGCCTATTTTTCTGTGCTCTGTTGCAGGGCTAGGGTGCGGGATGCCCTCCGTTTGTAGGGGTGTGTGGGACTAGCCCCATGCCATATGCTGCATCTTTCAGGGAGCTGAGATGCTGTGAGCACTGTCCAAGGGATTACATGCAGTCTTTTTCCCCTTGTTTTGGAAGCAGAGGTTTATGAGCCATGCTCAGAAGACACGGGGCCTCTCCGGTGATGCTCCACCAATGGTTCAATATGAGGGGTTGGCCCAGGACATCCCAGTGATGCTCAGGGGACCTGCTGGGGATTGACCCTGGGGTCAACCCTTGTACTATTTCTCTGGCTCCATGTTTTTTATTGCTTGGCTTTGGGCCACACCTAGCTGTGCTCAGGGCATACTGCTGACTCTACACTCGGGGATCACTCCTGGAGGGCTCAGGGAGCCATACGAGGTGCGGGGGATTGAACCCAGGTTGGTCGTGGTACAAGCCAAGTGCCCACTGTACTATGGCTCTGGTCCCTTGTTCCTGCTTGCTTGTATCTAAAGCAAAGCCCCATGTTTCCTGGCTTCTCCATCATGACGACAGGCTCCCACTGACCCTCCTCCCTTTCTGCCCATCTTGGTGAGATCTAGCTTGTATGTTTCAGGGATCTCGATGGTTCTCTTGGAGCAGTGTGCAATCACATACGCAAAGAAAAGTGGGACTCCCATAGGGGATGGGAGGAGAGAAAGGGCTGAAGATGGGGAAGCCTGGACACACCAGTCACATGTTCCTTGGCCGCTGGTGTTCTCACATGGCTCCGGCGCCAGCTAGCAGAGGGGTGCAGGGTGTGTGCTTGTGGCGCAGCGTGTGCACACACACACACACACATACACACACATACAGAAGGCTGCAGGGACGCACGCACACAGAGGAGTGTAGGGGCATGTGCACACACACAGAGGTCTGTGCTGAGTTTGACGGCTTGCAAACATCCCTCACATTATCTCATGGTGGAAGCTCCATGCCTTCAAGACCGTGACACAGGCCTTGGTCTCAGTGTTATTCAATTCATTTCTCCAGAGCCCACAGCCTTTGGCTGGTTTGTTTGGCAAATGAAAGGCTAGAGAAAGCCCCAAATCTGGCACTGAAAGGTTTCTCCACCGCTAAACAACCCTCAGTCCCTCACGGCTTTGTTTCAAAATCTATTTCTTTGGGAACTGAATGGATTGATTTCCACCACCCAGAGATCCACACCACCCTGGGGGGCTGAGCACAGAGAGGGGTGGGGAGTCAGAGAGCCCCAATGCCACTGCCAGGCTATCCTGCAGAGCAAAGGCTTCTCAGAGGAGGAGACTAGGCGTGTGGGGCAGTTGTGGGGTGTGGATGCCAGGCAGGGGAGAGGAGGAAGCCAGAGGCAGTCGCTGGAAGTGTAGGCAGGAGGACAAAGGTCAGCTGCTTTCCTTTCCCTCTGTGCCAACAAGGACATTTCAGGGTACAGGCGGCTCTGGGTAGTTCTTTGGCACAAAATTAAGTCCTGAATTCCCCGGAGCCATGGTGAGGAGGGCAAGCTGGGAGGCCAGTGTTAGCTGTAGTGTGGGCCCTGAGTAGCCTGAAGCCCAGGGAGCTCCCTGCAGTCCCCAATGGGACAGTGGATACCAACTCGGGGGGGGGGGGGGGGGGGGCAGGAAGAAATACTCTGTCCAGATAGCAGCAAAGCCCAGAGACCCTTAAGGAGTGAATAGGCCCTAGCATGAATTCAACCCCACCACCAGCTGTTGCAATCACAATCTGCAAATGCCCTGTAGAGGGAGCAGGGGGCGGTGGGGCAACCAGATGGGCGGGGTCCAGTTTGTCATGCTCTGGATTAGGACAAGTTCTCTGGCAGAAAGTTCTCTAGTCTTGCAGACATTTTACTTTTCTAGCTTCCGGCTGCCGGGCCCTGGGTGGATGCCTTAGTATTTAGGTGGTTCTGGTGTTGGGATTATTTCCAGCCCTGGCAAACAGCAGCAGTAACAAATCCTCACTGAAAACCTGTGTGGAGCATCAGAGCCATCCCTACGGACTCTCCACAGGGAGAGGAATCCAAGTGGCCTCTGTGTAAGCGCAGCCCATTCCCGTCCTCCCTCCAGCTCAGGAAGGGGCTGCAGGGGGTCAGGGAGCCTCCCTCCCCCCTCCTACCTCCCCTCCACCTTGACGGTCACCCTTTGACCTCAGAGACACAACTCAGCAGTGCAGGGGAGGAAGGTTTCAAAGGTTTCACCCAGGGAGTAGGGGCACAGGCCTGGGACTTAAGTTTGGTTTTTGGCTCTGTGCTTAGGGGTTGCTCCCATTGGTGCTCTAGAGCCTGTGTGTGGTGCTGGGGGAGAGAAGTGGGCTTGGCTGCAAATAGGGCCAGCACCATCACCCCTGTCCTCTTTGGTACTACAATGGGTATTTGGGGGGTGGGTGTTAGGGGTAGGGGCTGGTGATGGGAATGGAGCACAAGGGCTCATATATGTGAGCATGTGCTCTCTACCAGCTACATCCCTGTCCCCTCCCTCCCGTCCTTCCCTCTCTTCCTCCCTTCCTTCCATGGAGGGAGAGCTCCTGACTTCTACTCACAGCCACTTCCGGCAGCTGTTCCGTGCAGGGGCCTCAGGAATGGAGAGCCGCTTGGGCCCAGTAGAGCTCAGGGGTCCTCAGGGGTTGGACCCAGGGGATGCCTGTAGGGACCATGTGGTGGCAGGGATCAAACTCCAGCTGGGTGCCTGCATGCCAGGCAAGCACCTTAACCCTGGCACTATTTCACCAAACCTCAATTTCTTTTCTACACTGTGTAGAGAGGAGTGCTTTTCTATGGAGTTCATAAGTTATTCATGGATTTCTCTGCCTTTCCTTGCAGGGAGCTTTTTGCGTTCCATTGTAAAAATGGAAAATCCTCTTCCTTATGAGTGAAGAGCTGCATCTGGGTGGATCTTTTGTAAAAGTCAAGCGGCATGACACAAACTTTTAAGGTGCAGACCATACCTGCATGCAAGTAATACAACATAAAAATCCACTTCAAGATCTTTCTTTTCTTTGCCGTTTTGTTTTGGGTCACACCCTGTGGTGCTGGGGGTAAGAGTTTTCACCCAACACAGTGCTCTGGGGTTGCTTCTGGACCACCCAGTGCCTGGGCTCAGACCTGTGGCCTTCTACATGCAAAGCCTGTGTTCCAACTTTTTGCTCTGTCTCCCTAGCACTGCATGTGTTTCTTTTTTACAAAATATGTCTACTAGAAAGCTTACAATTACACACAGAGCTACGGATTCCACCTTTACATTAAGGTAGAGGGAGAGGGGACTGAGCTCCCTCTGGGGACAGGAAGGATAGGGGCCGAGGGGGACCTCCAGAATATGGCTGAGAAAGAGTGAGATGATGTAAATGTGATGTCTCACTAAGGTGTGCCACCTCCTGAATTTGTCAGGGGGCCACAGGAAAGTCAGCGATGACAACGGATCTATCAAGAAAGGCCCCGGCTTCTCAACAGGCACCCAGCCATATGCTAGTTTTGTGCTCAACTGTAACTGAGCCGTGCCTCTGAGCTTGTGCCTTAGCTGAACAAATAGACAACAAGCCTCTTTAGGCAGTGCCTGCGAATGCCACTGGATTTCCCACAGGATCCTGAGGCAGGCACTGGCAGGAAAGTGGTTGCCACCAGGAAAGGGCAAGCACGCTCCAATGGGGGACAGACAGACATCCCTCTGAGAGAGGAGGGATGGGGTCATCAACGGTCAGCACCTCAGCCCAGGTGAAGTGCTATCAGATGGGAGTTGGGGGCCTGGGGCCTTTCAGCCCACCCCACTGTGCTTTCTTCCAGAGTGTCCAATTCTGTCAGAGAGGACCAAGGATCTAAGTTGAAGGGGTGGCACAAATGTTTTGCATGAAGTAGACCCAAGTCTGATTCTTGACATACCACATGGTCCCAGCTCAGAGGCTGGAATAGCTCCTATTTTGGGTACGGACCCCAAGATAGATGGGTAGGGCGGTGTTTAAAAGTTTTTAAAATTTTTTTTAAAAAGGAGGAGGAGGAAGATGAGAAGTAAGTGTCTAGCTCTTTGCTGGTGAAGTGTGGC
Organism: Cryptotis parvus; assembly: GCA_021461705.1. Taxonomy (NCBI): domain Eukaryota; kingdom Metazoa; phylum Chordata; class Mammalia; order Eulipotyphla; family Soricidae; genus Cryptotis; species Cryptotis parvus. The sequence continues at coordinate 38,790 of JAJIBD010027715.1, read as the reverse complement.
ACACATGTCTGGGTGTGCCATAGTAGAGTGTGGCTTCAGGGTTCAAAAACAGCTTTCCCTTCCCTGACCTGCCTGACCTTGGGTTGGACCTCACCCAGGCTGGTGCTCTCCGTCCCAGTCTGCAGCCCAAACTCCCGAGGCCTGGAGAGAGTGCCTGGCATAAACTAGATGTGGGCCCAGAGCCCAGCCAGCCTGACTTTGGCCACCATCCTCCGCAGCCGGTATGAAAGACCAGTGACCCGTGGGTCATGGTGTCCAAGACATCAAAGTCTAACTCTTGATTCGGGGTGGGGGTGGGGGTGGCCCACAGACAGATGGTGCTGCCCTCCCCAAACGCTCAGGACACACCAGTCGTTTTGTCTGCATGGGAACACAGGAAGATACAGCTACTGAACTGGCGGCCCTCTGGACGGCTATGGTGGGCTCGAGATGCTTATGAGAGTTGTTGATGGCAGGTCTGTGTTCAAGGGGTGACCACAAGTTCTTCCCAGTTTACTCTGACCAAGTTACATGGCACAGAAGCAGAAGTGTTTGTGGTTCATGCTTTGTGTGTGTGTGGTGGGGAACCTGTCAATCTCTCTCTCTCTAAAACACTGTCATGAACAAATCTGCATTACTCTTCTCTGTTTGATTCCCGATGTCCCACATGGTCCTCCTGAGGATGGGAATGCTGACTGTCATGTTAGCAAGGAAAGGATAACAGTTAATAATGAACTATCCTATTAATAGTTAAGAAGTATGATGATTGGCTAGGCATCGGGAAGCCTTTATCTTGCTTCAATAAAATGAGGGACAATCCAGTCTGCGTCAGCCTGATCTGAGGAAAAGAAGGTAGGAGTGCGAGGCATGGACTGAGCCTGGAGAGCAGCTGAGACAGTTGGTCCGGGGTCCGGGGCAGGAGGTCGGGCAGTTGGAGACCATGCGGGAGGCCTGATGCCATGGGCGGTGTGGGTGTTTATCAGTCCCACCTCCCTCGTGCCCTGGGGACCGCACATGCGCAGGGCATGGGTGGGTTGTGTGGCTCCTGGAAGGATCTCCGACACCACCACCCCCGCCCCACCACAATGTGCCTGGGTTCTGGAGCACCAGCCAACCGCCACCAAGGTAAGTCTGAGGAGTGCGTTTCTTCCACTGGAGCACAAAGCTGAGAGGATGCAGGTCTTCCCCCTCTGTGGCTCTTTCCTCGTGTGCTAAGTTCTCATGCACAGAAATCTTCACTCCCCAGCTCTCTGAGAAATGGCTCTCCTGAGGTGTGGTGAGTTAGCCCGAGGTCTCCCACCTGAGGGGCAAAGGAGATGGAACTAGAACCCGAGTGTCTGGACTCTGAGGAGCAGACCATTCAGCTTCTGGAAGTCTCGAGTGGTGTGGGTTTGTCCATCCTGGTGGGAGACCCTGCCAGGTCAGCACACCCAGAGGCACTTCCAGATGGCTGGTTATCTGCCACACCCGAAGGCCAAGCATGCCTCCAGTCTGGAGAGGGGCAAGACCTGAGGAAATAACGAAGCGAGCCATAATGGGCCCTTTCTGTCACAGGTTGTCAGTGCCTTCTTTCGTTGTCAACAAGAAAAAATGAGACCCCCAAATTCGTTGCTGAAGGGAGACAGAGAATTCTAAGAAATGGTTGCCGCCCTTGTGGTTCTGGGTTCATAGATTTACCAATCCCTTCACAACCTCCCCCCAAAAAAATTTCCTTCACAAATTATTTCTAAAAGCATCTACTGAAGACAGACAGTGGGCCTGAGTCTGGACAAATGACTTGGATCCTGCAGTGACGGTGCCTGATCTAAAATTGCTTCTTGGTTATGGGAAGAGGCCTGGAATATGGGAAACTACAGGACACTTTGAATTCTTGGCATCGCATACAGTAGTACCCTGAGTGCTGCTGGGGATTATTTCTGAGCCAGGAATAGGCCCCTGAGCACTGCCGGTGTGGCCCCCAAAGAAAACAAAAAATTAAGATGAATATTAACAAACAAAACTATAGAGGCAGCAGTGTCCAGAGAGAAAATGGCAGCAGGTCTGGAGGGAGGGATGACAGGGGGTGGAGGCACACTGGAGGGCTTCCTGGAAGAGCTGGGCTTGGAGTGGAGCCTCATACATGAGTAGGATTTGGGGGGCGTGGAGAGGACATTCCAGGCTAAACAATGAGGCCAGGAAGGGCTCTGATGCAAGAGACAGAACAGTGTGTGGCTTGTTCTGCAGATGGTTTTACCTCCCTCGCGCCCCACGCCAACCTCATTTTGCTCATTTTCTGGGAGAGGCACAAAGAGCTGGTTCTCCTGGGGAAGCAAGGGAAACTCCAGTTGACAGGGGACTGGGGAAGATGAGCACTCCTCCCTCGGCCCTACCCCAGGCAGCTCAGAGTTCTTTGTGTTCCCTGAGGCCTTCCTGTGTTGGAACCTCCAGGGCCCTGTGGACCGTTACATAGCTCAGAGCAGCCCAAACCCCAGAGGTCTCAGTGTTCCAGGGTGTTTGGCTGAAAGGCAAAAACACTTGCCCTTTCCCCAAAGGAATGCTTTTGGGCTTGAAGGTGAGTTCTGCAGAGGCCAGGAGCTCATGTCGAGAGCCATCCTGAGCTGTGCCCTGTGGCACTCACATGCAGCAACCTTCTGTGGACCAGGCTGCAGAAGCCCAGCTGAGGAGTGGACAGTGATGCGGCTTCTCTAGCTAGGATCACCTCTCGGGTCCTGACCTTGACTGGAGTACAGGGGACATCTGGGTCACTTCTCTGACTCAGAACTCCCCCAGGGTTCCTGACTTTGGCTTAACTTGCAGCCTTTGCTATACCCCCCCCCCCCACCCCCCATCTAAGAGAGTAGGAAAGAGCAAGGGAAGGCTGTTGACTCTCATATGGCAGGGTTAGGTCTCTGGCACCAACCTGTTCCCCAAGCCCCACCAGAAGTGGTTGCTGATCACAGAGTCAGGAGTCAGCCCTGAGCACTTTCGGGTGTGGCCCTAAAATCAACCAACAAAACGAAAGGAATTGCTCAGTGTTCCTTGGGCATTGGTGCCCTCAAAAGTCAGTGATCCAGCCTTGAATCCACTGGCAGCATCTCAGTGTCTGAGGTCAACTAGATGCATACATCTTGCCTGATGTGCCAATCATACAAAGCTCACATCACACAGCACAAAGTGAGCGTTCTCACCAAAGAGGAAGCTAGGGGAGAACCCACAGGGGGTCGAAGCCATGCCATCCACCAGCCCACTGACCTTTGCATGAGGTGGAGCTGGGGATGTCCAGGGCAAGGGTAGAGGGCCAGCTGTGCTTCCAAGAACTTTCTGGGGCTAAGCACCACTGTCCCCTCTTCTATCCACGAAGTGGACACTCAGAGAAGCAAGGGGATCAGTCTAAGGTTACGGGGCCAAGCAAGGGGCAGGGGCTAGGACCAGCCCCAGGTCTACCTGACCCCAAAAGCCGCCTCTCTCACATAACCCCTCCGTGCCATGAATGTAAGCGGAGTTGGAGGGAGCCTGCTCTACTGAGTCAGGGCTCTGAAAGAAGTTCGAGTAGGGCAGCATCGAGCTTCAGTTAAAATCCCAGCGAGGTCAGGTGCCCCCAGCCCACTCCTGAGGTTTTTATCCAGAAGGCAACTGTGATCCCTAGAGGGTGAGGACTCCCCCGTGGCACCAGGCTGCCCCACCTTTACTGGCCCATCCAGACCCCATACACATGACTCCTGCCCACACACATCCTGTTCCCAGGACAAGACCACTGGGCTTTGGTTCCAGTTGAGTGAGGAAGGATGAAACACAGCTGAGAAAGCCTAGTGCCCACTACTTTTTTTTTTGCTTTTTTTGGTCTCATCCAGTGATGCTCAAGGATTACTCCTGGCTCTGTGCTCAGGAATTACTCCTGGCACTGAGTGGGGAACATATGAGATGCTGGGGATTGAACCCGGGTTGGCCACATGCAAGGCAAACGCCCTACCCTCTGACTATTGCTCCAGCCCAGTGCTTTTTTTGGTTTCTGTTTTTTTTTGTTTCTCTGAAATGAAAACAGTAAATGCCAGGACTCAGGATTATCAGATGGAAATACACTACTTTGTGTTTTTCTCAATAAAATGAAAAGACAATGTGTGAATAAATGAGCTGGACATGGCTCCCAAAGGGAGGGACGGATGACCTCGGGGCATGGAAGTGCATGCAGAACGGAGGCCACCAAGTGACCAGGACAGCAGTGGTGTGAGTCCCGCCCCTGTCCCTGGTGAGAGGAACGCCCAGGGGAAGCCAATGATCGGGGCCACTGCTCAAGGCAAACCTGCAGGAACCACCAAACCCTGAAGCCCACTTGAAGGCAAACAGAGCACTTCACAGGCTGGAGGGAGGGAGGAAGGAGTGTTTCTCGAGAGCCTTCAAATGCAGGGTTTGGGGCTGGAGGAACTCTCTGTGTCTAACATCAGAGAGACTTTTCCATGCCAAGCAGACTGCCTGGGGCAAAGAGGGACTGGAAGAGGGACAGAGCGTCTTGGAGCAAGAGTCTCAACACCATGTTCCTTTCAGGAGGGAGGAGCTGACGATCTAATCTATCACAGCCTGCCCTTCAAACATGAGGTAACTGGACCTCGCCCAGTAGCACCCAGCTTGATCTGCACTGTCTATGGTCACCGGGTTTGTGGCGTGGGTGTGTGTATGGTGGAACCCACCACCCACCACCACCACCACCACCACCACTACCAAACCCTGGGGGTGGGGGTTGAGAGGGAGTCCTGAATTCGAATCCAGCAGAACAGCTTTCTTCTACCCTAGTGTGGGAGGATCTGGTGTAAAAACTCTTTAACTTCACCCGGATTGGTCTCTCCTGGGAAAAGAGGAGATGACTGCTAACTCAGAGGATGCTGGCAAGGAAGAGGAAATGAGATAAGGCCGGAAGTAAAAGGCATTGTGGACTGCTAGCTGTGATATGAGTAGTAGACATGGGCCAACAAGCAGATTCTGACAGACTTCCTGCAGCTCTTGGGATCTGAGGTGGTGGAGGCCTCCACTATTTCTTGGGATCTGACTTCCCGTGTGCTCCAAGGGCTCTGCAGAATCTCGTTGCTATGAAACTTTACTTTCAGGTTCCATTCTGTGAGAATCTCCCTTTCCGTTACTTGCATCATTATGAGCCTTGAAATGGACCTTGGCAGCAAATGTCGTTGCTTCTTCAATTGCACTATGATTGTTTTTTAAGCAATTTTTTTTTGGAACAGAAAAGGGAGGCACAGGAGATGAGAATGGGTGGATGAAAATGAAGAAGAGCAGAGTTCAGCCTTGAGAATTTTTCACAATTGAGGGAGTTAGAAGGCTGGGACCCTTTTTGGCTCCTTCCCTTGCCACAGGATAGAAACTCTGTCCTCAGGGTGAGAATCGGTGAAGTCCTGATAAGGAAGTGTTGGGAGGGTCAGATCCTTTTCTTCACGTCTACCCCCTTGGAAGTTTTGCTCAGCTGTTGAATCTGGAAATGTATATCTTTCATCAAATGTAGGAAACCTTCAGCCATGATTGTTCTATTTTCTAAGCATGCTTTCTCTATGATTGTTCCTTCTTTAAGAACTCCGCTGACACCAACCTGAAGCTAACTCTCCACAGACCCCCTGAGGCTCTTTCTAGTCATCATTTCCCCCTCTTTCTCCAGGTGGGATTCATTTCTTTTGCTCTGTGTTCCGGTCCAGTCTGCTCAGCTGTCTGCATTCTGTTCTCAACTCAATGAAGGTTTTCCGATTTCTCAGTTGTACAATTTCCATTTTGTTCTTTTAAAAAATAATCCCTAAACTAAACTATTTCTATCATTCTATTAAAGAGTATTTACCTCTCTGTTATGCAAGATGATGATAATAGCTACTTTAAAATTTTTTTTCCCAGTAATTCTGTCTTCTCTACTCTCTTGAGAATTGGTCACCTACTTTTATTTTTCCCTGCTTGTGACCATGCTGGGTAAAATATCCATACTATAACCTGGGTATTTTTTGCTTTTTTTTTGGGGCGGTTCACACCAAGCGACACACAGGGGTTACTCCTGGCTCTTCACTCAGGAATTACTCCTGGAAGTGCTTAGAGAATTATATGGGATGCTGGGGATCAAACCCGGTTGGCTGCGTGCAAGGCAAATGCCCCCCTGGACTATTGCTCTGGCCCCTATCTCGCGGATACAGAAATGTCTAAATGTATACGGGATGATGTTTTGAGGATTTGTGTTTTAATAAAATCAGTTCATGCTGATTTTGCTTGTTTCATTTGGGCAGATAATTTTTTTAAATTTTTATTATACCACTGTTGAAGCCAGATAATTTTATTTATTTTTAAATTTTATTTTATTTTATTTTAGACTTTTTGGGCCACTCCTGGCAATGCTCAGTTACTCCTGGCTATGTACTCAGGAACTACTCCTGGTGGTGCTCCAGGGACCATATGGGAAGCTGGGGATAGAGCAGGGGTCGGCAGCTTGCAAGGCAAATGCCCTACCTGCTGTGCTATTGCTGCATTATCTGTGGCTCGCTCTGCTATCCCTCCAAATAATTTTGAACTGTAAGTTCTGTCTCACCTTTAATCAGTACTAGTTTGGGGTCACTTCCGTTTTCAAAGCCTTTGGTGTACTGTTTGGTATGTTCCATACCTAGAAGCCTAGGAAATACGCCAAGTTCATACTTGGAATTCCCTTTATCTTCTCTCAGTTGGGAAGGTTTATTTTCTCACATATTTCAGCTTCCAGAAACTCCTATTCCTGAAAGGTGGAGGATTCTAGAAAGAAGGGGACTCTGGCAAGGTGTCCCCAAACAGTCTTGCCAGCAGGTCTGTACTCAAGGTAATGCAGCGAGGGAAGAGGGAGGGGACAGGACCCCATTCTCTCTCGTAATAGGGGGCCCCTTTCTAAGCTCCCGTAGTTAGAGGTTCAGGGTTTCTCCTATGGATTTAGGGTGCCCGCGTAGCAGAGGCAGTGTGGTTTGGGATATGCCTTTGGTCTTTGGACTGAGCTGACAGAAAAATTAATAGGGAGAAAATGCAAAACTAAGTGTTTTCCTAACTGTCCAGCTTGCAGGGGCAACTAGGTTGGATTTTCTGGCCAGGGAAAGGGATGTCTCTTTTTTTTTTTTTGGGTCACACCCGCGATGCTCAGGGGTTTCTCCTGGCTCTGCACTCAGGGAATCACTCCTGGCGGTGCTCGGGGACCATCGGGATGCGGGCCGGGCGCCGAAAGCCTTTGTTTTGAGGAGAGGGAACACACCCAGCAATGCTCAGGGCTACTCCTGGCTTTGTGCTCATGGACTGCTCCTAATGGTACTGGGGGCTCTTATGTGATGCTGACGATGTATCTGGGTTTAGCTGTGGGAAAGGCAAGTGCCTTAACCCTTGCACTGTCTGTCCTGTCCCACGGCTGTATCTGTTCTCCGGTCATCACTGCCTGTGGCTTCTGAGCCCTTCTGCCTCTCACCTCACTCGCTGGTCAAAGCCCTGACAAAGAATCCAGGAAATTCATATCCTTGGTAATTCATTAAGTTTTGGTTTCTTCTTACAATCCATCTGTTGTGACTTACTTCTCAGAGTCCCAAGATAATTGCAATTCTGCATTTTGCTCTGAGTGGTTAGCTGTGATCAGTGGAACAGAGAACAGTGGGCTGCCTCCAGATGGTGGTGGTGGGGAGTCCAGAAACATACTTGGAATCCGTCTTTGGGTTGGTGTTCCCCTAAGTCTTCCTGGAACAACTCCACACACAAAACCTGTATTTGGGGAGCCAGTATTTTCTGGCCCGGTGGTGCCTGGTTCCAGGATTGATTTATTTATTTATTTTATTTTGGCTTTTTTGGGTCACACCCGGCAATGCTCATGGGTTATTCCTAACTCTGTGCTCAGGAATTACTCCTGGTGGTGCTCAGGGGACCATATGGGATGCCAGGGATTGAACCTAGGTCTGCGAATGCAAGGCAAACACTCACCCGCTATGCTATCGCTCCAATCCCCTGGTCCCAGGATTTAGACAACCAAGTTTTCTATATGATACTGATGCTTGTTTAACAAGGACCTCTTTGTGTTCATCTGGTGGATGTGCTCCTTCTGTGTTACATCTTGTGGATACAGAAATGTCTAAAGTGGAACCATAAAGATAGTACAGTGAGGAGGGAGGGCACTAGTCTTTGCACATGGTAAACCTGGGCTTGATGCATGGCGCTGCCTATGGTCCCCAAAGCCCTGCCAACTAGAAGTGATCCCTGAGTGCAGAATCAGGGTTAAGTCCTGATCACTTGCTGGGTGTAGCCCCAAAAACAAAACAAAGCTAACATGGGCCATCCCTGCCCCCAAGAAGTTTACAGTCCAGTGAAATCATAGGATTTTGGATAAAAAAAAATTTAGGATCCAAGAATGTTCAACATATTTTATTTTCAATGCCTCTCCGGTCCCCTCAAACCAGACACATTCTCAGAGAGTATTTCCCAGTTCTTTTTTTCCAGAGTCAGTTAGCAAAGGTGATTTAGTTTCCTATCTAAACCACAGTATAATGCACGTGGCTGACCCAGGTTCTATCCTCGGCATCCCATATGGTCCCCCAAGCACCCCCAGGAGTAATTCTTGAGCAAAGAGCCAGGAGTAACTCCTGAGCATTGCTGAGTGTGACCCAAAAAGCAAACAAATAAAAAAAAATAAAATAAACCACAGCAGGAGCCGGAGCGATAGTCTAGCGGGTAGGGCATTTGCCTTGCAGGCGGCTGGTCCATGCCAACCCGGGTTTTATCCTCGGCATCCCATATGGTCCCCAAAGCACCGCCAGGAGTAATTTCTAAGTGCAGAGGCAAGAATAATCCCTGAGCATTGCTGAGTATAACCCAAAAAGCATAGATAGATAGATAGATAGATAGATAGATAGATAGATGATAGATAGATAGATAGATAGATAGATAGATAGATAGATAGATAGATAGATAGATAGATAGATAGATAGATAGATAGATAGATAGATAGATAGATAGATAGATAGATAGATAGATAGATAGATAGATAGATAGATAGATAGATAGATAGATAGATAGATAGATAGATAGATAGATAGACAGACCACAGCATAAGGTCTCCAGCCTGCAGGCTTTTCCTTCATAGGAAAAATAAATATGTCTGACTGTGTCTTTCCCTCTGAGGACAAATAAATAAATGTCTGACCGTGTTTTTCCTCTGAGGACCAGTAGCAAAGTACTTGTACAAAGCAGTTTGTACAGTCCAGTCTGTATGCTACGCAATGCTGGCTCTCTGTGTAACAGTCTTCCTGCTACTGGATATAGCAAGATTAAAACCCAGTTTAGTTTGAAGATCCAAAAGGCCTCAAAAGGGAAGCGAAGATGTTGCAGAGTGTCCAGAGTGGCACTTGCTGTGGGAAAAGGGCAGAATCTGAGAATCCGCGGATTCTGTTTTCAACCAGAATAGGAAAAGCGGAGTCTTCTGCCAAGGAGGAAACATTTACTTCATGGGGAAGATGGACTTTCACTCCAGCCTACCTGACTGCCCTTGCTCCTTGGCAGCACTTGATTTCTTCCCTCTACAGTGAACCATTGTCCCTAGGAAAGGATATAAAATGCAGAAGGAAGATCAGGGCTGGTCAGCCAGCCTTTAAGCTAGCAGATGCAGGTATCACACCAGCAGCAAGGATGCTCTGGGTTATTAAGGTGTCTAAGGAGCAAAATGCTGGCTGGAGCGCAGTCTCTTGAGCGTGGCCTCTGTTCTCTCCATAACACCAGCTTCTGTGGGTCTGAAGAGGTGCCTTATCACCACACAGGAGTCCTGTGTATGTCACGTGGATGACACCCAGGGAGGTGGCAGAAATGAAGCCTGCCCATCCATAGTAATACCTGGGCGTGGAAGGAGCCCCAAGGAAGCAGGTCTCAGGTTTTCTGGACCCTCTCTGGGAGTGTGATTCAAGCAAGAGCTTATCGGACTCTCCAGAGCAATGATAACTTTAAGCACCCCTTCAGGAACTGAAACTGTAAAAGGTGAGGTAAGGGAGGGTGCGTTTTTTCCCTCAGGAGACTTTTCTCTGACCAAGAAGCTGAGTTTGGGGCCAGGCTACTGCCTGGTGGGGTCATTTCTCACGAAATGACCCTTCGTGAGATCCAGAGACTCCAGGCAGAGCCTGTGAACTCCCCACAGGGTCCCGTGGGCAAGTCCTCTGACCAGCACCTTCCTACCCCTCTCCAGCCACCATCGGGTTTTCCACAGGGCACAGGATGCCGTCCACACCCTTCCCCGTGTCGAGAGCAGGAGAGTTGCCGCGCAAGCTGCTGCTTTGTTGAACACTACGGTCAGTCTGTCAGCAGAGCCACCGCTGCGGGCTTCCGTCGGGCCCTCCCAGGTTGAAAGGGGGGAGCCCTGTACAGCCTCAGTGGCATCATGGAAAGTGAAAATTCTCTACTGTCCACATCATTAGGAACCTGTGAATAACTCTTGTACTTCAAGAGAAATAAAAAGACCAGCTTTCAAAGGAAAAAAAATTGCGTGTGGCAAGCCAAAAAAATTGAGCAGAGCCGTAGAATTGCAGAGTGAGCCATCCTACCCACCCCTTTCCGCCAACCTCAGCCCCAAAGTTGGCCCCAGCATGGAGGAGGGCTGAGCGCACCGAGTCTTCTCCTCCGTGCAACGGGCAGGGGCAGCCTTCACACAGGCTAGAGCAGACAGGGCTTCTAGCCTACTTCCCACCTCCCCATCCAGCTTCTCTGTTCTCACCATCTCCTCTTTCTACAAGGACTGCAGGCTGAGTCCAGACTTAACCAGCTGCCGTGCGAAGCACTGGACATATGTAGGTTTCCAGTCTTTAATCCATGTGGATGCGCTTAGACATTGCGCGTCCCACTGAGAAGACTCCGGGAAGCCTGCAAACTTACAAAGAGTTCCAGCAGCTTCTCTGGGCCTGAGTCTGCACTGGGAGAGCAGCTCTAAAAGCTGGCTCAGACCAGTCCCCAGAGAGCAGCCTTTTCACACCATTATTACATGCTGTTCCAGATGTGACTAATTTTTAATCTCTGGGTGCTCCATTAGTCATGAACTAATTCCTTTAAAATGTCAGCGTGTGCCCACATCCAATTACATTTTCTGCCAAGAGAAAGGTTACCTGAGACCATTTGTCCCCACCAAATAAGCAGGGTGCCTTGCCAAAACTTTTGATAGCTTGGAAGAGAGGGGTGACATCCATTTCATTTTTTTCTATATTTTGTTGGGGCTTTTTAAGTTCGTTTCTTCAAGCCACACCTGGTGATGCTCAGGGATCATGTCTAGAAGCACTTGGGGTGACCTTATATGGCACCAGGGAACTGAACTAGGGGTCGGCTGCATGGAAGGCATGTGCCGTAACCCCTGCACCAACTTTCCCATTGGCTCTCTGTACTCTGAATGCCTCCTTCTTTCCTTCACATCTGCCACTTCCCTGAGCAGTTCCTCACTTGCTTTTTCTCCCAAACAAGCTCCCCATAACAATTCAAACTATGGGGCCGGAGCAATAGCACAGCGGGTAGAGCCGTTTTCCTTGCATGCAGCCTACCGGGTTCCCATCCTCGGCATCCCATATGGTCCCCGAGCACCGCCAGGAATGATTTCTGAGGGGGCAGAGTGATAGCAGGGCAGGTAGGGCATTTGCCTTGCACGTGGCTGACCCAGGTTCGATCCCCAGCATCCCATATGGTCCCCTGAGCACCACTAGGAGTAATTCTTGAGCGAAGGGCCAGGAGTAACCCCCTGAGCATTGCTGGGTGTGACTCAAAAAGCAAAAAAAAAAAAAAAATCAGTATAAAGGAATGATTTCTGAGTGCAGAGCCAGGAGTAACTCCCTAGCATTGCAGGGTGTGACCCAAAAAAACAAAAAAAAAAAAATTCAAACTAACACAATTCACCAGGGATCTTTGATGAACATTCATGCTCACGGTGTTCTAAAAGATATGCGTGGCTTTCCCTGGTTTAGGGAATGGACAGGGGATCAGGAATCCAAACCTTTTCCCAGGCTTTACTTTCCCAACTACTCTCCCCCCTACTCCCTGCTGTGTGAGTCCCACCTTCAGCCCACCTGGTTCCAGTAAGGCTGCCCGTATCTGCAAGATTCCCACGCCAGCTTTCTCCTGCCCCCTGCCCGCCCTCCTCTGCTCAGATCTCGCCACCCATAAGAAATCGCTCTTCCTTTAAAGGTGGGCTCGAGGCTGGAGACCTGCACCCCAGGCAGTTTCCTCCTCCTCTGTGGCAACACCTTTGTCTAGAGCCCCAGAGACCACAGAGAATCTCCCCGTATTGCTATCTTTAGGGGGCTGCAAACTGTTTCCATGTTTGCATGTGCCAACAGCGTTCTGAAACACTTCATTGATTTCTCTCACAAAACAGGCACTTAATACTTCACTGCACAACGTACTAGGGCTTTAACATTTTCTATATAGATAACCTTGTTGTGAAACATGTTTTATTGGTGCCTAAAGGACCCTTGAAGAGGGGAGAAGAAAACGAAATGGAGGGTTTCTTTTTAAAGCTAGTTGTTCTTCCTGTGTATATTATATAACTGCTAATTATCTCCAAGGCGAAAATAGTCCCTCTGAATCTTGTAAAAATTATTCAAACATGGAAATGATTCACCAGTTGAAAAACTGGGGTGACCCTTCCAAAAAATTATTTTTTAACCAAAGAAAAGACATAACAAACCAAATTTCAGCTCTCTGACTGAGTAAAGAAGCTGACAGTGCTTTTCCTCAAGCCATTGCTAAGACTTGAAACCCAGCCACCAAATGGAGTGCTTGGTGTTGGTACTTCAGTAGCAAGTAACATGCTGAAATAAAAGTTCCAGGAAAAGACCAAACTTCAAGGAAGGGTCGTGCCAAGGTGCATTGGCACAAAAAAGTCAAGTGTTTGCCTTTGAAATCCATGGTAAAGCTTCCTGGGCTCTGAAAGCCTTGGTCTCCCGCACCTGTCCCAGTCTCTGCCTGCCACCCGGGGGGCAGGAGCCAGCACCTCACACCTGCACAAAACAGTCCTAGCGGAGAAATGCAGACCTGGGGCTCCCTCCTCCCCAGTGAGAAGGCTGCCCGCAGGAAGGCCTGCACTGTCTCTCCTGGCAGGACCCCATCAACCAAGTGCCGCTTCATTCCCAGCCTCCCTGGCCCCTCTGCACGCACCACCTCCTCCTTGCACGTCTTCACGCACTTCTCTGCCCACAAGGCTGGATCTCTTGCTTTGTGCACAGCTGACCACCGTGCAGGGCCCTGAAACAATACCATGGGTCACGCACACATATCTGCAGACCCCTGGCAGCTGAGTCCTCTCTGCTCAGGGTTTTCCTAAGCGGAAATTCTGGGTGTCAATCGGGCTGCAACCTCCAACGCTCGGGTGCTCTCCCCCACGAACACTGCTTGTGCACACAATTTAGAGGTTGCCTCCACGGTCCCCTACAATACCTGGTCATCTGCCTCTACACAGTGTGCAGAGCGCTGCTCCCTTCAGGGCCCGTAGGGGGGACAGCATCTGTGTTTGTATGTTGGGGTGTGGAATAAAAGGGGAACCCTATCTTCTGGGTAAGGTGCTGGATCCTCGACTGTTTCTATCAGGCCCAGTCAAGTATAAAAACAGCCTTTGAAAAAATGTTTTGAGTTTTGATTTGGGGGCCACACCTGGTAGTGCTCAGGGCTCACTTTGGGCTCTGTGCTCAGGGATCACTCTTGGCAGTGCGGTGTGAAATCATATGGGGTGCCAGGGATTGGACCAAGGTTGGCTGTATGCACAGAAGTGCCTTCCCCACTATACTCTCTGGGAGCTGACGGCATCCATGAAAGCCATCTGCTGGGTGAGACTGTATCTCACTCAAGAGTTCTGCTCACTCTCAAGGGAGCTGGGGAGACAGTGTCTGGTTAGCTGAGGGCTGGGATCCTGGGGCCCATATTTTTTAATTGAATCACTGTGCTCTGGACCACTAAAAGCTGTTCATGATTGGGTTTCAGTCATACAGTGTTTCAGCACCCATCCCCTCCACCAGTGCACATTTCCCACCACCAATGTCCCCAGTGTCCCTCCACTCTGCCCCCCCACCTGCCTCTACAGCAGGACTTTTATTCTCTCTCTCTCTCTCTCTCTCTGCCTCTCTCTTTCTTCTTTTGTGCATTGTGATTTGCAATAAATACACAGAGGGGTTCTCATGCCTTACCTATTTTCAATACTCAGTCCTAGTCTAGCATTACCATTTCAGGCTATTATTGGCAAACTGGTCCCGTCTCTGTCTTACCTAATCTCTGCCCCCCCACACTTGTGGTAGATTCCAACCCCTAACAAGTCTTCCTGGACCCTGTTTTGCCTGGCCTTGAATATTAATTTCACAATTTTTTATATCCTACCAATGAATGCAGTCATTCTATATCTGTCCTTTTTCTTCTGACTAATTTCACTCAGCATAATATCCATAACTATCCATTTGTAGGCAAAATTCATGACTTCATTTTTCCTAACAACTCAGGGACTATCCTGGCTCTGCACTCTGGGATCACTCCTGGCAGGGTTCAGAGGACCTTATATGGTATAGGGGAATCGAACGTGGGTCAGCCGTGTGCAAGGCAACGCCCAGCCTGCTATATTATCACTGTACTACTGCACTCTTTTGAGATGAACTTAACTGCAAGACTCTTCACCCCACCCTGTTTGCCAAGATTCTCTGAGTCATCTGACATGGGTCATGGCCTTATGAACTTATTCTCGGGACCCTTTCAAAACCAGAGATTTTCCTATAGAACATTTGAGGCTGATGTTTACTGGGCTGGGTGGGTGGGGGGAGCAGGAGGTGGACGGGGAAGGAGGTGTCCTACACTGCAAGGAAAAAACAGCAGCCACTTAGGGGAGCAGATGTCTCTGCATTCTGAAAGGAACCACAAAATTAACCTCATATAGTTCTACTCATGCTTCTTTAAAAAAAAATGCTTTTTTGAAACTAGATGATGATGAAGTTTTTTCTCTTGAGATACAGCAGCGCCATCATGTCACTGGGCTGGAGTGATTAATTCACCCCATCTCTGATAGACATTTATTTCTTCAAAATTACCCTTTAAGAAATATGGGACAGGAGAATACGGCTTCTTTAGAGATAGGGGGACACTGAGGAAGACATTCCTCTTCCTACCTAGAAGTCACACTGTCTCAACAAATCTAAGAGCTCTCCATAAAGTGGCTAAGCACCTTAGGGTGAAGGAACAGCAGTCGCAATTAACTGTCTCCTTGTAGTGTTTCCTGCTCTTTATTCTATACCTTGGGGATGGAGTGATAGTACAGCAAGTAGGGCATGTGCCTTGCATACAGCCAACCCAGATTCGATCCCCAACATCCCATGTGGTCCCCCGAGCTCTGCCAGGAGTAATTCCTGAGCGAAGTCAATCAACATAAATATTATATCAAAAAGAGAAAAAAATAAAGACCAAATGATCCTATCAATAGATGCAGAGAAAGCATTTGACAAGGTCCAGCACTCGTTCATGATTAAAACCCTCAGAAAATGGGAATTGAAGGGACTTTCATCAAGATAGTTACAGCCATCTACCAAAAGCCCACAGAGAGCATAATTCTCTATGGGGAAAAGTTGAAAGCCTTCCCCTGAGATCAGGGACAAGACAAGGTTGCCCACTCTCACCTCTTTTATTCAATATAGTACTAGAAGTACTTGCCATAGCAATCAGAGAAGAAAAGGACATCAAGGGCATCCAGATAGGCAAGGAAGAGGTCATGCTATCATTATTCGCAGATGACATGATATTATACCTAGAGAACCCTAAACTCTCTACCAAAAATCTCCTAGAAACAATAGACACATATAGTAAAGTGGCAGGATACAAAATCAACACGCAAAAGTCGGTGGCTTTCCTATATACAAATAATGAAAGAGAAGAAAGGGATATTAAGAAAATGATTCCATTTACAATTGTGCCACAGAAAATCAAATATCTAGGAATCAATTTAACCAAGTGTGCAAATGACCTGTACAAAGAAAACTACAAGACACTGCTCCAAGAGATAAAAGAGGACATAAGGAAATGGAAACATATTCCCTGCTCATGGACGGGGAGAATCAACATTGTCAAAATGGTAATACTCCCTAGAGCTCTATACAGATTCAATGCAGTCCCTATAAGGATACCCATGACATTCTTCAAAGAAATTGACCAAACACTACTGAAATTTGTATGGAACAATAAACCCCCAAGGATAGCTAAAGCAATCCTCGGGAAAAAGAAGATGGGAGGCATCACCTTTCCTAACTTTAAACCGTACTATAAGGCAGTAGTAATTAAAACAGTGTGGTATTGGAATAAAAACAAACCTGTGGACCTATGAAATAGAATTAAGTATCCTGACACTCAACCTCAAACACTTGACCATTTAATCTTTGACAAAGGTGCAAAGAGTCCAAAATGGAGTAAGGGAAAGCCTCTTCAACAAGTGGTGCTGGTAAAACTGGCAGCGACATGTAAAAAATGAATTTGGACCTGTGTCTAATACCATGCACAAAAAATCAGATCAAAATGGATTAAATATCTCAATATCAGACTTGAATCCATAAAGTACATTGAAGAAAATATAGGAAAAACCCTCCACGACATTGAAGCTAAAGGCATCTTCAAAGGTGAAACATCACAGAATGGGAAAGAATATTCACCCAATATCCATCTGATAAGGGGTTAATATCCAGGATCTATCAGGCACTGGTAGAACTTTACAAGAAGAAAGCAAACAACCCCATCAAAAAATGGGGAGAAGAAATGAACAGAAACTTCAGCAAAGAAGAAATTGAATGGCAAAAATCATATGAAAAAATGTTCATCATCACTAATCATCAGAGAGATGCAAATCAAAACAACAGTGAGATATCATTTTACCCACAGAGACTGGCACATATTCAAAAGAGCAAGAACAACAAGTGCTGGTGTGGATGTGGGGAAAAGGGGACATTCATCCATTGTTGATGGGAATGCCAGCTGGTACAGCCTTTCTGGAAAACAATATGGACATTCCTCCAAAGACTAGAAATTGAAATCCCATTTGACCCAGCCATACCACTCCTGGGAATATACTCTGGGAAGCCAAAAGAGCTCTTTCGATTCCTCTCTGGGAGACCCAATAGCATTCTCATCCTCGCCCAGGTCTCTGAGGCATATGTTAATGCAGGGAGAATGGTGGAGTCAAAGAGATGTGCCCGGAGCCGGAGGTTCTTTGTCCTTTTTAGCTATTTCTTCGATGCCTCTGAAGGCATTCCATGCCGCTCTCTTCCTCCTGCGCAGCTCAGGTTTTAGGTCATTCATCATGTTGATTTCCGACCTAGGTACACATAACTGCTGCATTCAGAGATGTTTGTTCCATTGAGAGTGAATGGGGCCTCTGGAACTAGTTCATTTTCATAAACATAGTTTTCTTTAGATTCAGCTGTAGACCTATCTTTCCACATTCTCGGTGGAAGTCAGCCAGCATTTGTGCCGTTTGGCTAATGTTTGGTGTTATTAGAGCGATGTCATCAGTGAAGTGGAGGTGGTGTAGTTGCCGATCGTCTATCTTCACTCCCATTCCTTCCCATTCTAATTGTCGCATAATGTTCTCGAGGGTACCGCTGAAGAGTTTTGGTGAAATGGTATCACCCTGTTGAACCCCGATTTTGACATCAATGATCACTTCCTTGTAGAATGGTGAGATCCTGGTGGTGAATCCATAATACAGCTCACGAAGCATCTTGATGTACTGGGTTTGAACACCCTGTTTGGCTAGGGGCTTCGATGACTGCTTCAGTCTCCACAGAATCAAAGGCTTTCTTTAAATCAATGAACATCTCCCAGAGACCTATTTGGGTCTCCCCAGAGAGGAATTGAAAGAGCTATGCTTGGAATATCACGCCTCACTCAAGTGAGTGAAGGAATCGGAGTTCTGACCTCCGTCGCTATTCCCGAATCAGGGACGCTCTTCATTTGCCAAGGCATCAAAAATCAGATGGGCTGGACATGTAATGCTATTTGGAGACAACTGCTGAACTGGTGTCGTACCAACTGGATCCCCAATGAATGTCAAAAGATCACATGGCCGCCCACCTACAAGATGGTCAGACTTCCTTGTCAAGACCCTGAAGGAACGGTTTGAGGCTCTTCATATTCTTGAATCAACCAGATGCCATTGGGCTACATTGGCACGTGATAGGGTCCAATGGAAATGTTACTGGCGCCTGCTCGAGCAAACCGATGAATAACAGGATTCAAGTGATCAAGTTATCAAGTGAATCCAAATATATGCAGTGGAAACACCATCCCTACTTTTATGTTCATAGCAGCATTATTCACAATAGCCAGAATCTGGAAACAACCAGAGTGCCCTAGAATCGATGACTGGATAAAGAAACTTTGGTACATCTACACAATGGAATACTATGCAATTGTTAGGAAAAATGAAACTTTAAAATTTGACTATAAATGGATGGATATGGAGAAGATTATGTTGAGTGAAACTAGCCAGAAGGAGAGAGACAGATACAGAATGACTGCATTTATTTGCAAGGCATAAATATATATGTACATATTATGATACCAATATCCAAGCTCAAGTGAAACATGTATCAGGAGGTCTTGTCAAAGGTGGAAATTATCACAAAGGTATGGGAGTCAGAGGCTAGGTAAGACAGAAAATGGAACAGTGTGCTAACAAATGTCAAGGGCACTAATACCAACCTAGAACTGAGCATTAAATACAGGCAAAAAGATACACATGACAACCCTTTAATGTACTGTTCTGTAATCCATAGTCTGGAAGGGAAGGAAAAAAGAGAGAGAGAGAGAAATGGAAAGAAATAAAGAACCTGCCATGGAGGCAGGCTGGGGGAGGGGAGGGAAACGGGATGTTGGTGGTGGGAGATGGGCACTGGTGGAGGGATGGGTACTGGAACACTCTATGACCAAAGCCCAAATATGAACTTTTTAATTGTATATATTTGTAATTGTATATCTCACAGTGGCATAATAAAAATACTTTAAAAAAAAAACTCAGCCATAAAAGAAAAAAAAAGAGCCAGGAGTAAACAAGTAAAACCTGAGCGTCACTGAGTGTGACCCAAAAAGCAAAAAAAAAAAAAAAAAAACCCTAATGCACCATTCAATAGATTCATCAGGAATCCTCAAGTGATTAAGAACTCATCTGGCAATGAACTCTCATGGATCAGGGAAGGAGTGAGAACCCCTCACCCCCTTGGTGGGGACTGAGGCCAAAGAAACATCATTCTAGAAAAAGTGCCTGGAAACCACAGCACAACCCCATGACTCAAATCACAAAGTGCTTCAATGCAGTGTATACCGCCATCAAGCAAGACTTACAACCACCTACCTTGGACATAGACTCTGTCCTAGATCTCAGAGGCAGCTGCATGGTTAAAAGGACTTGACACCATCATCGTCAAAGCTCTCTATGTTTTGGAGAATCCTGGCTCAACAGGACCAAGTGGATGAGCTTTCATTGGGTAAATCCGCCTCCATAGCTATGTTGGCCAAAATGACTTCATATATGGCAATGAAGTCACTCATCAATGAGGGATTATGCCACAGAGTCATGTTCCCAGGAGTGGCCACTGAGATAGGAGCCTTTCCTGAGGCAGAAAAGGCACTCAAACTTCAACATGGAGAGGCCAGATTTCCATACTTAATAAAGGCCCTTAACTAACTGGGCATGAGAATCTGGCTCCAGTGGTGTCCTAACCCTCTGCAAAGTGACAAACATTCACAAGTGCAAAACTGATAGTTCCTTCAGAGATTATAATCACTGAAGCATCACAGATTGAGCCTCAGAGGATCGTGAGGTTGGAGATGCTGTTGCAATGCCGCCTCTTAAGAAGGGGTTGGACCCATCTGACGATGAGGCCACAACCCTCATATACAGTATGCCTCTCGAGGAAATAATCACTCTTCCAGTACCCCAGCTTTGTCCAGTATTAAATTTGTGCTCACAAAACTAATGGAAATACTTGCCAACAGGAGCTAGATTAATTAAAGAGGGACAGTCTATTTATTTATTTGTTTGTTTGTTTTTGCATTTTGGGTCATACCTGGCAATGCTCAGGAGTTACTCCTGGCTCGTCACTCAAGAATTACTCCTCCTGGAGCCATAGCCCAGCGGGTAGGGGCGTTGCCTTGCACGCAGCCGGCCCATGCCTGCCCGGGTTCGATCCTTGGCATTCCATATGGTCCCCCGAGCACCGCAGGAGTAATTCCTGAGTGCAGAGCCAGGAGAAACCCCTGAGTATTGCTGGGTGAGACCCAAAAAGCAAAAAAAAAAAAATCAGTCCTAGCAGTGCTTGGGGGAACCACATGGGATGCCGGGATCAAACCTGGGTTGGTTGCATGCAAGGCAAACACCCTACCAGCTGGACTATTGCTCTGGTCCCCAAAAGGGACAGTATTAATAATACATGGAAAATTAAGAAGAAAAAAGTCAAAGAAAATAAGCCTTCCCAAACATTCTGCTACCCACTGAAAATCTTTACTTTGTCTGGGAAAACACAGCATTTTACTTGCAGAAAATTTCCAGAAAATTCTGCTACTTCCCTCCAAAATTTTGCAGCAAATATCAGTCTGGTGGATACTGAGGTGTGAGTGATGGGAAACTGATTTTGCTTAGGCAGATTTCCTGCCACCTCTACCATAACACATCTCCCAACCTTTTCTATCAAGCATCCCTGCAGCCTGCACCTTGCTGAGCTTTGCACTGCTGCCTTGTCATTCCCAGGACCCCCTTCCCCAACTCTGGGATCTGTAGCTTCCTTTGGGAACCATTTCCCACTCCTAAACTGTCTGCACTCAGTCTTGGGTTCACTGTCACACTCCCTCTGACTTGACCCTTCTCTCCCTCTCTGCCTCCTGCTTCTAAGCGACAGGTGCTATAGGTCCCCCTATAGGTCCCCCTCCGTTCCTGGCCCTTCTCAGCACACACACCACCTGCTGGTTCCCATTGCCTTGTCTCTGCTCAGTTACCACCATCACGGAGCAGAAGCTTGCAACCCCAGGAAAATTCTGACCCTTCATCTCTTACCTGTATGCATGATGTGGTTAGAAGGGGGTGTGTTCACACATGTCTATGTCATCTGTTTTGAGCTTACTAATAATGGCACTAAAAGGACATTGGGGGTGGCTACCCGGGGTTGTTTATTTTTATAAAGGAGAGGAGCAGAAAGACTTCGCGAGTCTGAATATCAAGGGTTTATGACTGGAAAGGTACTAAGAAACAGTTCTCGGGCCGGAGCGAGAGCCCAGCGGGTAGGGCGTTTGCCTTGCATGTGGCTGGCCTGTGCCGGCCCGGTTCGATCCCCGGCATCCCATATGGTCCCCGAGCACCGCCAGGAGTGATTCCTGAATGCAGAGCCAGGAATAATCCCTGAGCGTCGCCGGGTGTGACACCCCCAAAAAAAAAAAGAAAAAGAAAAGAAACAGTTCTCTCTCCTCTGGCCCACCTTGTCACTGAGGCATGAAAGATTTCTACTCTCCTCCATCACCCCCCACAACTCCCCTCTTCAGAGCAAAGGCTTCTGGGAGCTTCAATGCTCTAAACTGTTAACAGCCAGAAGTTTCCCCAGAGGTTCTGTGCCCGCCCCTCCCAGTTCTGACAGTTGGCTGCGGACAGGGGAAAGGAGAGGCTCTTTGGGATTGGGAGGGAGAGGGAGAGGACCTGGGAATGAGCTGCCTCAGGAACCCTGCTCAGTTTCTCCCTGCCCCTGGGCACAGCCACTCCTGCACTCCTCCCAGGGGAGTGCCAGCCTGGGCCCTGTAGAAGATCCAGAGAGGAATCAGACACAAAACCTGCCCTCGAGGAGCTCTGACTGACTGTCTAGTGGTAGAAAATGTCAGGCATTTGAAGCTGCAAAGGCAGTTTCCCAGGGCCAGGGGGCTTCAGAAGAGAGAAAGATGCAGGCTGGGTGGGCTGCCTGAGGAGGTCGCATTTGAGCTCGACCTAGGAAGACGAGGGGCAGAGACTGCAGGTGCCAAGGGGCTGGCACCTTCAAGACGAGATTATAATCTGGGATGAAGTGGTGGGGTTTGCTGAAAGCGGGGAGGTCAGAGGTTGGAGAAAAAAAGAGAAAGAGGCCCGTGAGATTCTGAGCATGCTCCCTAGTAAGAGGAAGCCAAGAATAACACTTCCTCGCTTTAGCGTATGGCTCAGTATTTCCCAGATGAAAACTGGATGGAGCCATTACTCCCTTCCTATAAAGGGGCGGATCTGGGGGCCAGGATGACAAGGGCCCTCTCAAGGTGGTTAGGCTGCTGCCCCCTCATCTGGGTGAGAGGGTGGGCAGGACACATAGGACTGGCAGTGTCCCTTGGGCAAGTAACGAGGACACTTAATAACAAAATAGGAGAAACAGCACCCAGACAGTGTATGGGCAAGTACCGTGAATTTGCCTGTGTGGCTTATGTCTGCCCTGGAAGGATAGGGGCAGTTCTGAAGTGCTTGTGAACAGCTTTGAGTCTGTAGGCAGAACAAGGAAGGCCTGGAGTTGTGATAGTTAAGGAGGAGGGCATGAAGGCAACTAGGTGCTTGATGAGGATCCCCAAAATTGGCAGAGGGGGTGACTGGATAGCTTAAAAGGGCAAGGGGGAACATAAATTTACAAGGTGGGTTATTGAATCTACTTTTCCTTTAAATGGACAAGGTGGGTTATTGAATCTACTTTTCTTAACGACACGGTGCATTATCGAATCTACTTCTTTTCCCTTTATTGCTGTCTTAAAAGTGCCACACTACCACTTTGTGCCCTTTAGAGACAGGATCCTGTGAAAGGGCAAACATCTGCACCCAATCACTTGTCTTAAACATGTTTGTGCAGCTCTTGAGAACAGTTCTTAATCTCTTGGTGGCGGCATCATATGCTTTGGGATTTTAATTACCAGCAGTTTACACCAGGAATCTAGTCAATCCCAAATGGACAGTGTCTTTGGTGTAGCAGTAATAATCCAGGCCTTGGAAAGACAAAGCAACCCAAAGACGCCTTATGGAAAGGAAGCTGGCAGGTAAATTAGTCCATCACAGGACTAAGCAGAGAGGCTGAGGGTGTCTTGGGCAGTCAGGCATGGGGCCAGGGTGAATGAAGGGAGAGCAGGGCGGATGTTGCCGGCCTCAGCAGGGGAGCATGTAGGCCTGTGGCCCTGCTCCTAAAAAGCTCTCAGGAGGTCGGGATGGGGGGGAGTGAAGCTTCATTCTTTGCTTGACCTTTTATCCCCCCTGACCTGGAGCCCAAGTCCCTGCCCACCTCTTGTCTCCTGGGGACCAGGCTGGCTAGCAGGTGCTCCCATATCTGCAAAGTAAGCTTTGGGCCCTGTCAGTGTTTTATGCTCTGTGTCTGGCCTTGAGGAGGCGGGCGCTGAGCAGATACCACATAGTGCAAATCTCAGGGCATCAGAGAAAGAGGGAGAGGTTCATGAAGCCCAGGAAAGGCTGTCTTCTCCCAGCCTGGATTCCTGGCAGTTAACTCCAAGCACCAAGCTCCAACCCTCCCAGGTAGTCATTCCCTTTGGATCTGACTTAAGCACTGATGCCCTGGCCACCTCCCTGGGGCCAACAGTCTCTCCTGACGTTCATCTCCTTCCATAGCTTTCTGTTCACTTCTCTTCGCCTCTCCTCCTGCCCTTGCTCTCCACCACGTCCTACTGTTTCCTGTTTCTGGGTATATTGGGGGACAGGGGGCAGGGAGTTCCTTCAGGAGTATGTTCTTGTTGTATCTTAAAACCCCACAACTGTTGGACCCCTGAAAGGGAACAGCAGGTTCCACCCTGCTTTCCACCTGCTCCCTGCCAGGAATGGGCACAGGGGATCGAGAACCCCACGCTCAGGCATGCGTGTGGGTACTTGGGTAGCATGTGTGTGAGGGCAGAAGGGCTCTGGCCTCCAGCCCCAGAGATGACCTTTGAAAATAGCTGCCAAGCTTCAAAGTGATTTCTAGAATCTGAGTCCCTGACAACCAGCACACAGGCCCGCCTGTAGCCTTTTCCTTGGTTGTGGTTTGGGATTCACACACTGCTCAGGGTCTTATGTAGAAAAGTGTTGGATGACTCCCCCCACACACACACACACTGTGCCCAGATTTTAGTTGAGATTTGCCTTTTAAAGACCCCCTCTAGGGATTGCTCTCACCCCCTACCCCGAAAGCAGAAACCTACCTTAGGATTTCTAGGAAGAAAAGGCCCTCAAGACTTTCATGCCACCTGGGCTCAATGTCTGGTAACTCAGGAGAAGAATGTGTGTGGGGGGGTGTGGTGTTGGGGTGCATTAAAAAACTTGGTCAACCTGCTTCAAGGACAGTGTGATCTCCACGACCCCCACGACGCTGCACTCCACTGCCTTCACACAAAAGCAGCTGCCAGAGGAACCCTTCCCCTGCTCCAGCCCCTCACCCACCAGCTCTTCTCTTGAGGGGACCCAGCTCAAATGTCCCACCTCTTCTGTCACAACTTCCAGGGTCTCCTACCTCCTACCTGTCCAATTGAAAGCCAGCATGCCCTCCTTGGTTCCATGACCCCTGAGTGCTTCCTGAACCACAAAGGAAGAAAAAATTGGGGTTGGAGTGGGGAAAACATGTTGGTCAGACCTTAGCATGTTAGACCTTCATCTTAATTCCTCCTGTTGGGGCCATCAAAAATGGACTGAGTAACACCCCCCCCCAAAAAACAAAACCACACGCCCACCCCCACATGGTTCCAGTAAACCTGAGAGGAGGCACCTGTTTTTTCTCCTGCCATTCAATAGCAATCCAGAGAGTGGGGGGTCCGGGTGGGGGGTCTGGCTGCTCTTGGGATGGGGAAGGGCATGAAACGGCTCCCAGAGGCCTTGTCTTGGCCAAGGCCAAGTGAGGTTTGCAAGTGTAGGACAGGCTTTCTACTAGACTCCCTGCTTCCCTGCTCAGCTTTTACTCAAAGCGCCACTTTGAGCTGTGGAGGCAGGACTAGGGGAGGAAAAACAAATGTCAAAGTTCTTGGAGGATCCTGAGCAGCATTTCGGGCAACTGGAGGTTGAGAATGGCTGGCAGGACCTTTCGTCGGGGTCAGCAGCTGGGCTGGCTGTGCGGTAGTGAGGCCAGAACATCTGTCAGCTGGGCAGCAGCTCCTGTGAATGGGCAGACTTTGTTGTGACCATTTGTCTTGTTGGGGGGGTGGGGAAGAACATGTGTGTTTTTAACAAAGGCATGTAAACCAGGGTTCAGGGGGAGAAAGACAAAGGACAGAGGCCATCAACAGTGGACAGGAATGCACTTGAGTGTAGGAACGGGTCCACCGGTGGCCTCTTGCCACACCAGGTAGTTTTCTGGGGCATACAGAAAGGTTCAGAGAAGGGAGAAAACACACTGGTGGGGTCCAGGAAGTGGCTGTGTAGCCACTGCCAGGGAATCGCCAGCTTACCTCTTTTTCTGCCTTTATTTCTTTGGTGTTTGTTTTTGGGCCACACCCCACAGTGCTGAGAGCTCACTCTTGGCTTTGCCCTCAGGGGTCATTCCTGGTGGGCTCGGAATGGTATGGAGTGCTGGGAATGGACCCGGTTGGCCATGTGCCCGCAAGCACCCTGCCTGCTGTACTGTCTGGCTGGCTCTTTTCCCTCTTCTACTTTAGCCATGGTCTAGCTCGCACTCACTGTTAGCTCAGATCTCATTTTTTCTTTTCAATGTGAAGGAAAGTCCTGATCCATGAGCGACAATCCCTGCAGGTCCTATTTTGCCACAGGCCAGCTCTTTTTTCCCTTCCACCCCTATCTCAGCCTGGGCTGAAGCTGGACAGTGACCATTATTAAGTTGAGCAGCTTGGAGGGGGGCAGAAAATTTTTTTCATTGAAAAAAATTTAGCTGCAAGGGGAGAGAGCAAGAGACATGTTCCAAAGAGAACACAGGTTTTCAGATGAGCAGGGAGTCAAGAAGCCAAGAGTTCCTGAAAAAGGAAGGCGGGGGGGTCTCAGAAGCAAAATGAGAAATGGATATCATTGGTGGGCAAGGACAGAATGTTCAAGAAAGGAATCCTTTGACTTTTCCTTATAGAAATGACAGGGCTGGAAGAGTCCTTAGAAACCATCTAGTCTCTTCCCCACCCTCCCTCTGTGGATGAGAAAGACAAGTGGGGAGTGGGGAGTACAGGAGGTACAGGTGGTATCAGGTCTCCGAGCTAGGAGCTGAGTCAGGGCCAGAAAGTGATCCTGATGCTTGGCTGTTCTTTCCTCAAAGACTATTTTCTGGATCCCACCGAATAATATGAGGTTCTAAAATACAAGCTCATTGCACTAACTTTTAGATTAACCCTTACAGCTCGAGGTGGGGATACCATCCTAAACAGCCAGTGTCGATGACCGTGGAGCAGAAATGGGAGGAATATAGGACCTATATGTCAGAAGGATTCACTGAACACAGAGATGCAACCACGAGATGGTACTGTAATCATCACCTGAGGGTGATAGGCATAGAACACAAATGACAGGGGGCATATTGTCACCAGATTGATGATGAATTAACAGACACCAGGAAAAAATTCGCTTCTTATATTCTTCTTTAGCATGGCATGGGTTCCATTAAGCTTTAACTTGTTCTACAGGCAAAGCCGACACATGGCTTTAGATGTCAGATGGAGGTCACTTGACTCCTTTATAGTTAGTGGACATGATGAGATCATCTCCACAGGTAGGGCCTGACCCCAAGGCAGCCAGGGAGACAGGTTCTGTAGACCCCGTTCAGGGGCCTGACCATTGCAGGTGGTTTGGCTCTGGATCATGATTCTGGAAAAATTCTGCTTTGTTTCTGGGATCTTTGAACTTAAGGAAGGGGGATCCAGCAGGCAGGGGTGGGGCTGCGAGTCAGATTGGGATCCAGTCTCTGCTTCTACCTCATTCTTCAAAGCCCAGCTCAAATATCATCTCTGTGAAGCTTTCCTGAGTGTCTTCACTCTGCCCACAGTGTCCCTTACAGCACCAGTGTTAAGGCAACCATGCTAGGTATCTGACGGCCCTTGGATTATTCTTTGTCATTCCCTATTGTCCATCTCCCAGGCTGCTATGAGAATTTTGGAGCTCATCTGGGAGAAGGAAGGGGAGGAGGTTCAGGACAGGGGACCAAAGACAAGATGGTCACCCACTCTTCAAAGTGGACATTGAGCCAAAGAGGTGAGAAAAAGGGAGCAGAAAGGTGGAGATGTTATATGCAGGAAATCCGGAGGCTGAGGTAGACTGTTGGGGCTTGGACCTTGGAACTGACTCTTGATCATGGGGGAGATTCCCTGTGGGAAGGACTTGGGGTGGGGGATAGTTGCTACAGCAGCTGCTGAGCCGTACAATCAGGAAGGCATTAAACATTTGAGGCCAGTCACCATTGTGACAAAGGAGGTGACGATGGTCTATTCCTCTTGCTACCTAGGGGCAGAGTATGCCTGGCTGCGGCTGCCTCATGTGGCTCCTTAGGCCGCCTGTATTGTTGGATACCAGGTGGTTGCTGTAACTGCAAGACAGAATGGGCAGAGCTGGGAGAGGGCTGGCTGGGAAGTATAGAGGACCAGGTCCCTCTTGCATCTGTCTTGGCTAAACTGGTGGTTTGTGCAGCTGTTGGAAAGTCTCCCTTTGTGTGGGCTTCAGAAAGAATAAACCAGAGCAGATGACAAGACAAATTCCAAAGTTCCAAGTCTAAAGGTCCCGAGTCTCAGTTCTTCAGTGAACTCAGGTCTGTTTATTGGTATCTCTGAAGGGCGATAAGACATCCTTGGGTCCTTTGGGAAACGGTTGGGTCAAAAAGACTCGGCTTCCTCCCCTCACTCACATATCAGGAGAGGCTTCAGAAAAACTCTGTAGGCCTGAGGTGGTAAATTCTAACCAGGGAGGCCAAATTTGGCTCCTCAAAAAATGCTTCCTTGGAAGTCAGGTTTTCTTTTTTAAATACTATGAGGTATAAGTTTTGAACAATGGTTCCCACACATTTTACAGATGGGAATAATACCTAAACATCAAGGTAGAGATGGAAACCTAAGAGAGCCAGTTTCGTATTCACCTTTCATTTTGCTAAGTAAAAGCATAATGGAAAAACTCAAGCTCACATTTACTGTCCTTGTTTCCTGCTGGACATGAAAAGCCACTGTACTCCTGCGCATAAAAGACAACCCTTCACATGGAATTGAATGGGATGATGTGGGGGTGGGGAGGGCAAAGATTCTCCCTCATCAGAATTTCAGTGAAAAGTTTCCCATAAAGGCACTGTGGCCCATGAACTTGGTGCTGGGAATGGTTGGATTGGAGTGAGTGTCTTTTGATGACCAGTGGAGCCACACAATGGTCAGGACTAGAGACCAGTCCATACCTCACAGCAGCGGCTGTGGAAGGCTCCATCCCTGTGGGGCCTCTTTTGTCACCAGGACCTGGGGGAAGGGTGTGCAAAAAAGTGCATCTAAAAGCTATTCCTTCAGTATTTGCCTCCTGAGGGGAATAAGGTACTTCTCTCCCTTCAGATTCCTTCTTTGAAGCATCTTCCGCCACAAGCTCTGGCCTGGAGGGTTCCTATCAAACAGGACTCCAGGTGCCCCAGCCCGTTCCATACCAGCGTCAGGCTGACAGAAAACCCCTCTCCTTGCTCCCATAAAACTGCGGCTCCAGCCACGTGTGGTCTAGGTCCTCCCACACAACCCCTGCTCCAACCGTGGCTCATATCCTGACCAGCTAACCTCCTCTCTGGAAATAGGAAAGCACAGAAGCAAACTTTTGAAATTCCGGGGGTGAGGGGGGAGGCATCTCCTTGATTTGGTCTCAAGATCAGCCTTTCATTGCTGGCTGTGCTTGAAAATCCTCCCACTGGGCCCTGGTGGTTCTAGCCATATTTTGCCACTTCATTTTGTTTTCCCTTTAACTCCTTTTAAACACCTCTGGGTCCCTGACACTTAGCCAGTTTCCCCAGAGTCGGCCAGAAGGGGCATGAGAAGGCCCATGGTTGGTCTTTTGTACTTCCCTGAGTCTTCCCAGGAAAATGGAAGCCATGGGAGACGGCCATTAGGTCTAGCAACATAGGGGAAGCCCCCAAATTTTAAGTCTGGATTGGTTTGTTCATTCTGATTCCACAGCCTCTCACCTTGAGCTTTTGACTCAGGGCCTTGTGAGAGTCTCACTGTTGTGTGTGTGTGTGTGGAGAAGAACGTGAAGACCAGAAGGCTCTGAGCCAGCCTTTTCTGGACTCCTCAGCTCAGTGGTACTTGGGGAGAGGCTGGTGGATCGGTGGGGGGTGAAGGTAAGGTGGCCAGGCAGGACAGGTGTGGACATCTGGAGTTGAGGAGAGATGCATGAAGAAGCACTGAGAAAAGTGGAGTGAAGAAAGCTGAACTTTGCATGAAATGTTGGCTAATTCTGTCCCTAGTCCTCTGAAACCACCCTGGAGTGATCAGCAGCATATGCTGAAATCTCTCTTGGAGTTAAAAGACCTTTATTAATTAAACCCTGCTGGTTCTCTCTCTCACTCTCTCTGTCTCTCCTCTCTCTCTCTCTCCAGTATCATATCCAACCTCAAAATTAAGGGAGGGAGAAGTCATGAGCTCAAAACATTTACACTGATTTATCAACACTAATTTACTGTGAACCCACTCAGAGGCAGAAGAATTCAGAGCATTCTGCTAGAGAGCTTTGCAATGAACAAGTCAATTATTCTTAGTTTCATTATACAATATATGACATTCTTTGGCATCAGGGCTTACGGCACATTTTCTCGACAAGCGGCAGTAATATTTGATTCACAATGATATCCTACGCAAGTGGTTCTTGACTACATGTAGTTACATTTATTTTTATTATTATTCTAAAGGCTCTTTTGCTTTTCCTAACATGATTTGACCCTCTTGGACTCAGGCTCATTCAAAGGGGAAGGTGGGGTTTTGCTCAGACTTGCTAATTTGGTCATGTTATGAAATGAAGCATGGCAAGCCTGGCAAGCTGCCTGTGTCGCATTTGATATGCCAAATACCAGTAACAACTATTTTAGGTCATTCCCATGACCTAATATAATGGTTTGAGGCTCTCTATGTTCCTGGAGCAAGCAGATGCCCTTGGGCTCTAGTAGCATGAGACAGGACATATGGAGATGTTACTGGGGCCCGCTCGAGCAGATCGATGATGAACGGGAAGACAGTGATAGTGATGACAAGAAGAGTGCATATCCTCTTGGGCTTGTACTCACAACTCCACAAATCATCTGGGCTCTTTTACTCTGAGGCAGCTAGTGGCAGACTGGAACTTTTTCACCCATGATACTCTGATGCACAGTGAAGAATAAAGGTCCCTTTAAAACTGGGGGCTGCAAAACCCACAGTGCCTGTTGTGTGGGACCCGTCTGGTGGAAATGGCTTTTCTGGGTGATGAAGAACTGCCCTTTTCCGCTCCCATGAAAGGACCCCAGTCATCCTCCCACTCTCGAAAGTGGGTCGGCTGCAACCCCATCTCCATCCACACTCCCCCAGGCTCTTCTGTGCAATTTAGACAAAGGTGCCTCATCTGGACGGACATACATAAGGCTAGGTCAGGAAGTCCGGGGCTGAATGCAGCACCCCCTGGCTCTGTGGCAATTCTCCTCCCGACTGGCCCTCCTTCCCTCTTACTGTGTCAAAGGACATGGGAGTGAGCCGAGGAGTAGAGGAGATGCCTCTGAATTAATATGGTTTGTCAAGTGACGGGAATCTCCAGCAAAGCTCAGACAGCTTTTTTGCATCATCCACAAGGTCCTGTACTAGCCTGAGCCAAGGTTCCAAAGTTGCCATCTCGGGAAGGAAACTTGACAAGGTTTTGGGACTGCGTGTCTCGATTTCCCACTGAGGATACCTTCACAGGGCAGCAAGGATGTGGCCTTCCTGCTGTCCGTGGGAGCAGGTGGAGGCTGTTGCACTGAAAACTGTTGCTACAACAGTTGGTCTTTCCAGAGCCCATGGTGCCCCCATGCCAAGCCCATGCCCTGATTGAATGATTGATTGAATCTTCCAGGAGTCTGTGTTTGATGGGTCCTTGCCGCCATCCATACGTTTCCAGTTCCCTCCTTTCCTGACTGCCAAATTTCTTGAAAGAAGAGTCCACACAAGCTGCTGCAAGTACCCAGCTGGCCCCGGGCTACCCGATCCACACCCCATGCCTGCATAAGCTGAGATGCGGAAGCCCCCGCTGGCCTTTTCCTCTGTAGAGTGTCTTGAGCTAATTTCTATTTCTGAACCACAGTTAAACGACCCTCTCCTGGTTTTCCTCCTACTATCGAGGCTTCTTTTCTGCTTCTTCATAGTTCCTAAGCCGAGGGTCCTGCCAAACCGCAGGGCTCGTCTCACCCAATCAGGTTTTCCTTCCTCGTTCTATCTTTTGCAGTGGTAGTTTTGGCGCACTCTAGCCTTCCCATCTCGCGGATTTCCTATCTTCTGGTCCTGGTGTATTTCCAGATCTGCATGGCCCTTCTCCTGACAGTTGCCTGTCCCAAGAATCCCATGGTGCCCCCATGCCAAGCCCTTTGCCATCTCCCGATATTCTGCTCCTTTTCTATGGTATTCAGCAGGGCCGCAGATCTCACACACACACACCCTACGCACATCAGTTGTAATCCCAGTTCTACATTTTTCTGAGTAGACTTTGAAGCTGAGTCGCTTTGTCCTCCCCGGGGCTGCCACCACCTTCTGTGAATGTCACTAACACGCATTCCGCTGGAAGCACGCATCTCAGGAGGCTTCAACTTCCCTCGCCCCATCTCTTAGCAGCACGAGCACTCTCCTGCAGCGCAAACTGGCCTCAGCTCTAGGCGGTTTCTGGGGAAACAGAACTGGACCACCCCACAGCAGCAAGACTAAGGAGTTTGGGGTCTTACAGGGGCCTGGGTGTGGGCGTGTGTATGGGGGTGTCAAGGTCAAGAATGCTCAGGAGATGGTCTTTCAGTTGCCTAGCTATGATGTCATAATTGTTCTTGTCCCACCCTGCCACTCTTCGAATCCATGAAGACTATTTTGAACCAGCTGTTGTATCTTCCTCCTCCTTTATACCCAGTGGGGCTGTTAACCTGGGTGCCTGAAAACAGTCTGCCTTCAGCATTGCCCACCACCACTGCTGGAAAACACACAGCCCTTCACCCCTCTACCCATATCCCTACTGATCCCCATACCCTCACCTGAATTTTTTTTCCAATAAGTCTTCCTCCAACCTGGCTTTCTGTGGCCCTTAAATGGGCTTGATGACACTGTAGCCAGTTGGGACCTCAGAGATACAGAATTGGGGGGCTACAGTGTCCTACAGTCTGTGAGGTTGGGGTGCCACTTTGGGGCTCTGGTGATTTATTTTTAGTTTGGGGTCACACCTGGCAGGGCTTAGAGCTGACTCCTGGTGCTTGTGGGTGGGGCGGGGGTGAGAGTATGGAAACCAGATGGAATGATGGACCTTGAATGCAGGTTTGACCCATGCAAGGTAAGTGTCCTAGCCACTGTGCTATCACTGACCTGGCCTTAGTGATTCTTAAAAGTGGGCACTGAATCTAGATTCTAGGGGAAGGACAGGAACAAGGAGCTAAGCAGAGCCCTGTCTGCCTGTGTGACTAAAGCATCTATAGAGGCAGAGCCAGAGGACCTGTTGGGAACCTGGGGTGGGGTCTCAGAAAGTGAAGGCAACATTGGAACCCACACGTGCAAAATACTCACCATTCTCGGAGCAGCAGGGAGTGGGGTGGGAAAGGAGGCGGGGTGCAATGATGTGGTCCTGGGCTTAAGGCTGGGGGACTCACTTCAGCTTCCAAAAACAGGGCGCAGCTCGGCATCTTTCTGTCCTATAGCTTTAGGTGAGGCACTGGCAAAACTCTGCTTATTCAATGGGTTTAGCCTTCTGGGCCTGTTTCATTAATAGCTAACGATTACTGAGTGCTTACTATGTGCCAGGCACTGTATCCTGGGGAACTCATGCTGGGGGATGTGAGGGAGGGAGTTCCTGGGAACAAGTAGAAATGTGAAGTAAGCAGACTTGTTTGCCACGGGGGTTGGGGGCCGAGGGATGATCAGGCAACAAACGGATGATGCCTGCACTCCAAACTGGAGGCGCAGCTCAGCCTCAGGGTCACGTGGCTCATGACTCCCTCTGCTGCTAGCCTTGAGCTCACTCAGAAAAAGGCATCTGAGGTTGGGGCACAGGGGTGGGTACATACACCTTTGACCCTTCCCCAGCAGCCTCTGGTGTTGTGTAAGATATTGAGGTGCTGGGAGAGAGCCCTTCCTTCAGTTCCTCTCATTTCATCCCAGCCTGAACCCCCCTCTCCCCCTTTACCCTCCCACCCCATCCCTCATGCTCCCAGCCTGCAAATGGGCCTCACTTGTGCTTTGATTCCTTGGGGAAGCTCAAAAATGCAAATAGCTATGAAAAGGCTAGGGGGTGGGGGCCCCATCCCATTTTACCAAAAGAAATGAAAGTGTCTGGCTGCCACACTGTGTGGAGGAGAGTGGGGTGCAAATGAGGCAGAATCAATGCTTTGGACGGTTTCCCTAGAGTCCCCCCACTGTCTCCCCAAGCAGGAACCAAGCTGACTGTCCCCAGTGGCAAATGCCTAACTCTTGGCACTTACAGAGAATCGGGGCCTGGAAGAGTTGATTCTTATAATGACTCGGGAATACGGATTTGAGAGTGTGTGTGTGTGTGTGTGTGTGTGTGTGTGTGTGTGTTTATGTGTGTGCGGTGGTATCACCCCTCTCTCCAGGAACTCCCTGAAGCAGATGAAATGAGAGACATGTATGGAGGGAAGCTCTGAGCTCAGAGCCCTTGCCAAAGCCTCTTAACCAACCCCAAGATGTGGCCCTGTTCCCCCTCCCATTTCCATGGATGATCCCTGAACCCCAATTCTGTGGCCACCAACCCTGTTAGGGTCTCCTCCCTGCCCCACCCTTCCCCTTGTCGTTTCTCTTGGTGCCTGCCCAGAAGCTGCAAACCCCTATTGTGCGTCTAGGTGCTAGAGGGACTCGGGGTATGGAAGAGACGAGCTCTGTACTGCAGACCCCTTGTTGTGTTAAGTTTGGCAAAGACTGCAAGGTGTGCCCAGAGGCTGTGGAGCTGCTGGTCAGGGAGAAGCGTCAAGCAAGCCTTGGTGGGTGAATTCACACAAATTATCAGAGCCTCCAATAAATGGGTTTCAGGATTGGGAGCCTCAGGATGGGAATGCATAAGCTACGCAGAGCCCAGACTTGATCCAGGGCTGCTGAGCACGGCATATAGGGGCCAGGGCCCTGGGGCAGCAGCGTCCCTCTCGGGGCTTCTCTTTGCAGGCCAAGTAGGGACACAGGGCTCGGTTTGCAGAATAGGAGCTAAAGGGTGAGATGACGGGAGAAGGAAAAGTTGCCTTGATGGCCCCGATGCCTGGGGTGAGAGGGGTTCCCAGGCACAGAGGAAGGAGAACTGCTAGCACCAATGGGGAACTAGCAACGTGTCTGAAAGGAAGGGGGGCAGCCCTAGGATGGAGACGGCTGTAGAGGGGCCTCAGCGCTGATACCCAAAGAAGACGTCCTGAACAAGAGTGCACAGCACCAGGACTGGGGAACAAGAGCACCAGCGTGGGTGTGTGGCTGGTGTGGGCACATGCACAAATGCAGGCAGGGAGGGAGGTGGTGGTGGACGGCAGGGGCTGGGCACAAGCGCAGTGTGTTCCAGTAAAGAATCAGGCCTCCACCAGGGCTGCTAGCAGCCAGCAGTGCAGGGTTAGGAAGATGAATAAGACATGGTCCTTACTCTTGAGAGGCTCCTGGCATTTTACTAGGGGGTACACACTGGACGCGGGCTGAGGGACTCAGAGACCCTGGTGGGTGCCGCCGGGTGCCCCCTCAAATGCATGGAGCTTGAAAAGAAGAGGCAGAGGCTTCTTGGTCACTTAGTTTCATGACAAAGCAAATAGGGTCATCTACGGGCTGTTGCCGCGGCATTGAACTTTTTAGCATTCCACCTTCAGTCCTTGCCTCCTGCACAGGCTGGAGGGCTGTCCTAGAGATTCCTGATCAAATCCACCAGCAGCCAACAGGAAGGGAGAAGATTGGGGTGGGGTGGGGAGAGAGTGGGGAGGGCTGCTTCTGTCTCGCGGAGTAGCTTTAGCTCTGAGCACTGACCAAAATCAGAGGTCCTAGTTCGTAAATGAGCCTGGTGGCAGGGAGGGGCTCTTAACAGAAGAGCTGAAGTGTCAGGGACAGTGGGGACATGGCCAGGGGCAGAGTTAGGGGCAAAAGGAGTTGGGACCTAAGTCGGGAGGGGGAAGGGGGAGAGAGGACTGTGTGAGAGCACCCTAACAGAGCCTCTCCCCCAACCCTGGATTCACCAGCACCAATGTCTGGACTATAGGTGGCTGTGAGCCTCAGCTGGTTCAGGGAAGGGGTGGGGAGCTGTGTGCAAGAGGCCTGTGTCCGGGCACTGCAAAACACACCATATTTGCATCCAGGCTCTGTGGTTTTATCAGGACCCCCTGGTTGCAGTCAGCCCCTTTATCTCTATGTCTCTCTCTCTCTCGCTCTCGTTCTCTCTCTCTGCAAAGGTGCCCTGTTTTTTTTTTTCTTAAACGCCCCATTTTCTACCAGTTTCTTGGGGAACAGGTGTTCAGGCCAGGGACAGACTGAACAAGCAAGACAAGGAAGGTCGAGGATCTGTTTTCTAGTCCATCCCCCAGGACCCAAGGACAGCATTTTGGTCTGCAGCAGGGATCAGGTGGGGGTTTGTGAGGTGTGTGGGGGGTGACTTACAAGTGAGAGAACATGCAGTAAGAAACACCCCCAACCCCATGTCTTTTAAAACCAGCCCTTTTGCTCACATTTTCAAGGTTTAGGACCAGTCTGTAGAAACAGGTTTCCCCGAGGATTTCCTTCCATTGCTCCCTGAGAGGCAGGACCTTCTCTCACCCTTTCACTACCTGCAGAAGTCGATGAAAATGACCCTCCCACCTCCGGGTTAGGAAGAGTGTCCCTAAGCCTCTGGGAAACTGCAATTCCTAAGGATTCCAGCACATGGTGTTGGGATCCAGGCACTGTTTAGCACACACCAAACTCCGCGTGAACTCTTACATCGCCATCATGGAATGGGCTGGAAGGTTTGATTTAAAAAAATTGTTAGTTACATTATTATGTGTTTCAGAAGTGCTTTTGGTTTCATTCCTTTAAATTTTTTTTACACCTTTCACTGCACCCACCACAGAAGTGCTGAGAATCTCTCCCTCCTCTGTGTCCCCCTAATACCCCTCCCCACAGCTGGTAACCTCTATTCTACAGTCCAAATTCGAGGTCAGGCTTTGTATTGGTTTTGTCTGTTCCTGCAGACAAGTTCCAGGCTCCTGGCTCTATCCTGAGCCTACGAAGCATGGGGAAAAATGAGTGAGGGGTTTTGTTGTCGTTTCCACTGGTTTCCTCTGCTGGCTGACTCGGGGGCAGTAGTCCACCATCTCCCATCCCTCTCAAAGGCCTCTTGACTAGTAGATTTTACTTCAGGATGTTAAACTGAACCAGACAGAATTGTCCAAGAAGGACAAAAGGCTTCCAAGTTTTAGCTCCTCTCAGGGAATTCTCATCAACCGCACCCTAGTTTGCCTGCTCTGAGCTGACAACGTTGACAACTGGGTTGAGCGGAAGAGTTGGGAAACGCTGAATGGGGCAGTGGCTCCTGGAACAAGGTCGCCAGGATAACCACTTACAGCCTTTACTCTTTTTAAGAAATGCCCAGTGCCCCCTGGTATGGTTGGGTGTGGGGGCGGTGGTGGCAGAGGGGTCTCCAAATATGGCTGGCGCAGGTCTCACTGGGCTTCCAAATGTGATGTGTTAAGTGAAGTTAAGAAGCACGTTGTGAACTTGTTTGGTGGAGAGTGCGCTGCAGGCAGAAACCAGCTTTCAAGGCAGGAGGGAATAAAAAATAACTGAAGATAGTGGTTTTTGTAGAGGGGCTTCTTGGCCTTCAACTGAACCCCACTTGCTTAGGGGCCTGTCTGTGCCCCAGGCTTGAGGAGTGTCCTACAGGGGAGTAGGAGGGACAATGTGGCCTGCAGTCTGACAAGGCGGGAACAAGCTGTCCAGGTGAAGAGAGGAGGAAGGAAGCAGGGAAGATGGACTCAAGGAGTTGGGTCGGGGACCAAACCAGTAGCAGAAGCTGATTTGATTGATGACAATTGGGATCTGTCCAATTCTGTTGTGCAAATGGTGCTGGGGGCTTTTGTGCTTAGGAATTTCCCTGTCACCCCCCATTTTCTCCTGAGGATTAAAAGATTGAGTTAGCTGACAGCAGAGTGAATGTGCTCTGCATGGGCATCTGGGAATAGCTGCCACCTCTGGGGGGCCCAGGACAAATTTAAGAGGAAGAGGACCCTTAGCTTCTATTTCTTAACTCATGTTGGTGCCTCCTACCTGCACGTCCTTGTCTGCTCTCACCCATCCCATTAACGTGATTAATACCTGCAGATTCACAGGCATGAACTCGGGGTAAATTGCCAGCTGTGAGGAGGGTCAACCAGGGCCAGACAGTCTAGTAGAGAAGGACATGATGGTTCTTTCCCCAAGAAAAGAGGGGACATCTTAGGTTGAGATATTGTTGTTAGGTTAATTACCATGCAATTTGCGGTCCACAAGCTCAGTGCCTTGAATGTCTGGGAACGGATCACTTCATACAGCCAAACTCTTTCTTGTCTACATATCAGAGAAAGATATCTAATCTTGGGGCCATCCTAGAAGGGGGAAGTTTTGCTATAGTGCAGTGATTCCTCATCCCCAAGGCAGATCAGAGTGTGATAGCCTATCACCAGAAAGGAGTTGCTTGATATGGATGAAAGCCCCGACGGGAGATGAGCAGGAGAAGGCAGGGAGCAGTCATTGGCAGGCCCCTCTCCTACCTGGCTGGGTGACAAGAAAGGTTTTGGTACCATGTAAGTTTGGCCTGGGAATTCAGGTTCACCATGGAGGACTTTCTGGGCATATGTGTGAACATGTGCACGTAGACGTGTGTGTGTGTGTGTGTACGTGTGTGTGTACTCGCAGATTCAGAGAGCTGGGGTGCTCTGAACGGGGAGGCCTGGAGGTCTGGAGAGGCTGATATTTTCCCCCTTTGGCTAAATTAGGGCTGTGCTGTGTGCAGAGAAGAGCATGGAATAAAATAGTGGCCTAACTCTGTCTTTGCAAGAATGACCCCAGCCCAGGAGAAGAGGGTGGGATTAGCAAAGGGCTACTGAGTGATGCACTCAGAGAGGACCCTGTGGGGTCCACTCTGCATGGGTTCTGGCTCCAGAACCACCACAACCACCAGGGCCCCTGGCACAGTGGCAATGAGCCTGCATTTCCTGTGGCCAGAAGGAAGCCAGGTGCCCGGGGCCATGAGGTCCTCTGTCCAGGTCAACTCTGGCTGCTTCCTCAATCTGCCTTTGATTTCAACTTGAGGTGGCCCTGGGGCTTGGGGGTGACTCCCTTCACTCCCCTCCCAGTCCTCCTCTGCTGCTTCGAGGGATTCTGGCACCTTCAGAAATTCCTCCCCTGCCTGGCCTACCATTCTCTGTGGAGAGCAACCCTGGTTGGTCCCTTGTATTAGTCGATTAGGGGTGTATAGGTCCTGCTTCCTGGAGAGCACAACCACCCGATTCGGCATTCGAGAAGAGAGCTTCGTCCCAGTCCCACAATACATACCCTGTATGAGCAGGGAGCAGCTGTTTGGGGAAGCAGGCGCTGAGAGGAGGGTGCCTCTTCTGGGGCTGACTCAGCAAAAGCCTGGCTCCTGCTGCTACCTCTGGGCTCCTGGGAGGCCCATGCAGGCCTTTCTAGAAATGTCAGGCAGAAGACTGAGCTGCTGGGGAATTAACAAGCAGGTGGGTGGTGGCAGGCTGCCAAGAGCTG